>JANJYQ010137963.1:509-12124 GCA_024605255.1 Rastrelliger kanagurta | reverse complement strand
GAGATTTTCACCTGTTTCAGTCTAGGTTTGTCAATCAATCAATCAATCAATCAATCAACATGTTAGTTATTTTGATAACTTGATTAATTATTTTGAGTAATTTCCTCCTTCCTTCCTAATAAAATGCTTGAATTCTCACAGTCCACGTTTTTAAATGTGAATATTTTCTAGTTTCATTAGTCCCTTTGTTGCGTTAGTAGCTGCTTATCAGTTGATTTCTATTAAAAATGGAAACAATCTTTTAGAATGTTTCATGTTATAATGGTGAAGGTGCTGTTGGATTATTCATTAGTTTTTGTTGTGTTGTTTGTATCTTGTATTTAGGATTAAACTTTGAGCATCAGAGACAGTGACTGTAGGTTTCCTACCTGTGGTTGATTCTGCACATCCCTGTGGGGCAGTGTGCCGTTCTCCTTTCATATTTTAGTGTTGCTGGCCATTGATAGACATCAACAAAACAAACACATGTTCACATCTCATTGCTATGCAGCACACAACCCTCTTATCTTACAACCCACAGTAATCACAGGAAGCTGCTAGCTTACATCACTACTTTATGGCATTCACAGCTGGATGGCTCAGCGCTGCCTGAAACTGAAATTCCTGTCATCTGCCTTTTTATATGTAAATGCAGAGATGACTAACTAAAGTAGTTAATGAGCCCACAATGTGGTCAAATATGTTGTGACTCTTATGACAGTATCTTCAGATAAGATAAGTGTGTTAAAACAGAGTTCCAACCACATTCCTTTTATCCTCGGTAGGAACGCCTTCATGATTAAAGCATTCCCATCATCTGAAAACCATCTATCCATGCATTCCAATCATGAGTGTGTCACATCTGTAGACTACTGTAGTGTTATGTGCTTTAAATGGTAAAATGTCATTTACATGCCCTCAGTTTATTCAGGACTCAGCAAACTTTTAAGTACGGTAGTTCCACAAAACTTTTACTAAGAATACATTTAAAGTTTGTGTCGATCACTTTAATCTGTGTTTCGATCTGGCTAGTTCCTCAAATAATGTCCCCATGTCAACAGTGAAGATTTAAAGTAGCTTTGCTTTTGCCTCTAAGGCTGTCAGAGGAGGCTAGAGAGAAACTATGTCACTTGTTAAGATTTGTGGCTTCTGGCCAGCCTTGATGCAGTGTTTTATTGTAGGTAACCTGTTATGGCTCCAAATTTATAGAGATGCAACAGTTACTCAATTTACTTGTCAAATGACACAACTGTGGTTGTTTTGATAGTTGAATAATCATTTTAGACATTTTTAAAGCAAAACCTAAAAACATGTTCTGGTTGCAGGTTCTCAAATAGAGCTTTTAAACTGAATATCTTTTGATTTTGGACTGACAATCATGTGAAAATTTCACCATGACTTCTACAAAATGATTATTTTTCTCTATTTTCAGATTTTTTTTAATAGACGAGTTACTGGGAGATTCATTGAAAAAATGTTTTCAATGTCATCTTATTTCTTGTTCATCAATAATTCATATTGTATGTCACCTTGTTTCCTTTTTTTAGTTAATCCAACACTGTACCATAACATTATAGTAGTAATAGTAAACAGTGTTGATACTAAATTTGTAAAGCAGAGGTTTCAGTATGACTCCAGATATTAGACAGTTATTGTTGTAGTCCTTGCATGAGGTTGTGTTAGCTCTCTGGTCACTGTGCCCTCCTACCCACTGAATGATAAACAGTGCAGAATGCTGTGTGAAGTGTTTGCGACAGACTCTGATGACCTTGCTGTCTTGTCTCTTCAGATACAATGGACAAAGTTGAAAACAAGCCCCATCTGCCTGGTAAGGATGTTGTTGTTTTTGTCTTTACTCAAGCATTTTTGCACAGTTTAGCAACACTAGGCTTCTCCATTCATATTTTGATCTCTAAACGGCTTTAACTTTCTCTATCAACCCCTGCATTGTTATTGTACTCTTTTGTCATGCTGCTCCATAGGTTGTGTTATTATCAGTACTATTATCATTTGTAAATATTAGGCTACTTCTCAATACATATTTTATCAATTGTATATTGAATAGTACTGCTTTCTCTTTTGTGCAGTTCCTGGATAAGGTGGAGGTAGAGATGAGGACATGTGAAGAGCCACGCCCACCGAATGGCCCCTCTCCTATAGCTATCACTGCAGGCCAGAGGTAGGCCTACATACATCTTGTGTTAAACCTGTAATAATATCTGTTTAGTAGATGGTGCTTTCATTCACATTTACATTTCTTATTTGTAGTGAGTATGGCTTTGCTGAGAAAGTGGTGGAGGGCATGTCTGTTAGGATCAACTCCATCACCATCAAGGTGCAGGCTCGTGCCTTCCACGCCTCCTTTGAGCTTTGGCAGCTACAAGGCAACAGCCTTAACCCCAAATGGCAGCGCAGTGACCTCCGCTACACCCGCGTTACTGACCCAAAGAGAGGAGAGGTAATATGCTGCACACACTTTTATTGATCTCCCCATGAAGCTTTAACACTGTTCCGTCTGGAAATCATATTTAATTCGTGGCAACAGAATCAGCGTGTGCTCATTATGCCTGCAATAAATTATTTAATCAAGCCAATTGTAGTCTGTATTAGCTTTATTGAGATGAACAACCATTATAAAATTAGATCTGGATAGCCACTTAAAAGGAAATGTCTGTTTCTTTTTTCGTTCTTTGTGGGTCATTGGCTGTGCCATACCAATCATTCTGCAGCGTTACCAAGTGGAGGAACATGGTGTGCTTGTTTCTCATACTGTTTTTGTTTGTGTTTGCATCTCATAACCAGATCCTATGGTATATTTATTCTCTTGCTCAGGTGTTGACATTCAAAGAAATTAACTGGCAGAGTCTACGAATTGAAGCAGATGCCATTGAGAGTGACGACCAAGACCTCGGTAGCACACCATTACGTCTCATCACTAACCAGGGACGTATTCGCATCGCCCTAAAACGCAGAGTAAGACTGTTTCTTCCATTCATTTACTATTCTGTCTATGGAATAAGTCACAAACATGAGCTCATCTAAATTGCAAATAATTTGCCACAAATGTTTAATTCTTCATTGTTCTATCTAGATAAAGGACTGTAATGTGCTGGCATCCAAGCTGCTTTTCATTCTGGACGACCTGTTGTGGGTACTGACGGACTCTCAGCTCAAAGCCATCATCCATTATGCCAAATCTCTCAGCGAGGGCATGGAGAAGTCCGCTCAGCAGAGGAAGAGCATGGCTGCTGAATCTCTGCAGGTCCTACAATACCTACTTCCTGCTCACTGCTGATTTAAATAAAGCACAATGCGATGTAAAAATGAAAAAATCATGATGTTTAGATGCCTGAACTATACACTTAATATGTTATATTGAAAATGAACATCATCTGAGCTTAATTTCATATTTAATAATGAAAACACAATTTCACTGGATGTTAACCTGTATATTACAGATAAAGCTTATTTTGGTATCTCCAAATCATCTATGTCACAAGATTTATCTCCTTATTTTATTGAATCATTTTGGTAATGTAGATGTTTTTCCTCCTCCGTATCTGTAGACTGCTCCTCCATCTCCTGGCATTCAAAACCTTTGGACAGAGCCCCCACCTGCTCCTACTGGCACCCCCAGCAACATAAGTCAATACTTTGATCTTTATGATGTCAAGGAATCATCTTACCACACCTTCATTTCCCGCTTGGACTTACACATATGCAATGACAGTTCTTCAATGGATGATGGTTAGTTGGAGAAACTGTAACTCAACCATGTGTAACTTGAGTATATGTATTACGTTTTATTTTTTAAACAAAAAGCCAAGATCATGTGTAAAAGTAAGCCATTTGAAGCATTTTAAGAACAATTATAACTGTTATGTTGTTACATAGATGAGGCTCCTCCACCGGGCTTGCAGGGTGCCATGCAGCTGACCTTCAGGAAACTGGGCTTTGACTACTATCCCGTCCACAGACCTGGTGAGTGTGATGACTGGCCCTCTCTTTGACCGTAAATTAACTGCAGTTAACCCCTGAGGCTCAGCACTACACCCACTGAAGCCACAGCATTCATTCAGGACTAACTGTTAGGAGGATTACTATTCAAGCAGACTAATGGCATGGGAGTGTGTGCCCAGTGCCATTATTCTTTGTGAAATTCCTGAAGTGCACAATGTAGAAGAGCTGTGTCGCCCCTTGAGCTGAATTTACTCAGTTAAACTAAAGCTAAAAAAAGCTTTTATTTAGCTATTGTGTTTGGTCAAGAGTCTTTGAAGTAAAATATATATATATTTATATAAACATAACATATGTACACACACTATTTACAAAAAAATACAGTGTATGAATAAAAGCTTTGCGAGATATTCAAACTCCTTATCTTTGCCACATTCTAGTGTGTTATAGACATCAATCTAAACAAATTCAAGAGATTACATCCTAATTAATTTAAGTAGTAAAAGGAGTACCCAAACACTGAATCAGGACTTCTTTTTCTTTATTTGCAACATTTCAACCAGCTACAAGTCTTCTACTCTACTCTTAGCCATTAGTTTAATTGTTTTTTGTATTCAATACTTACCCCACTGAGGTTTTTAGGATGTGCACATGACTACTGTTTCATCATAATTCTCCACACGAAGCACCATGGAAACAAGAGTTTTAAATATAAGAATATCTCATGTACTTCGGATGCATGTTAGCGTTGTGGTTTTAATTTTGTCACCTGACTTTTTTTGTTTTTCTTTAGAGACAGTCTTTGCTCCATGTAGTATTTCTGTCTTATGTTTTCGCAATTTTTAAATAAGTCAGTCAGATTTATTGCCAAGTAGGTAATCAGATTACATGCAAGGAATTTGTGTTGGTGTTACTGTTTTGTGTGTAAAGGTTTACACAAAAATAAGAAAGGATACAAGATGGGGGCAGGGTGAATAGAGTCAGTGACAATGGGGGCTTGTTGATGAGACAAGCTGCAATTGGGAGGAAACTGTTCTAGTGGTATGAGCTTGTGGTGTTGACAGTCCTCTTGCCGGAGGCAAGCGTTTGGAAAAAGTTGATGTCCAGGGTGGGAGTGGTCAATCATGAGCTTCCCTGCTCGTCTCAGTGTCCTGGAGGCGTGCAGCACGTGGAAGGACAGCAGATTGCATCCAATCACTTTTTTGGCACAGTGGATATTACACTGCAGTCTACTTTTGTCCTTGACATTTGCAGTAGCAAATCAGAGAAGATGGATTGAATGATGGCAGTATAGAAGTGCACCATTATTCAGTTTAGCAGGTTGAACTTCAACTGCCACAGGAAGTAAAAGACATTTGGGCATGGAGAGGATGATGATGGTGGAGGTCATGAAGGTTTGTGCACGGTATGTCTCCGCTGAGGTGGTAAAAGTGTCTGAACACCGGAGACAGCTGCTAGCACAGTGCATCAGGGTGGAGTGAGAGACTGACACAGACAATGATTGCTAAATCATAAGTGCCCTTTGATATTGCTCTTATGTAGCTGATGGATGCCGACACTGGGAACGCCACAGTGGAGCCATGGAAGCTCAGGCCCAGTGGGCTGGAAAACTGCTGCAGGAGTACCAGAGGAGAGCAGAGGCTTCTGGGTTCCCTGGGCCAAATACTGATGGACCTCCACAACACAAGGAGAGCCCTGCAAAAACAGTTCAAGGTATGCAAACAGAATTAATGTAAACTGTTTAAACAAAGATGAAATTCTTGTGATGCAGTAAAGTCCAAAAGTTTAATCTTAGAATTGAAAACAGTAGTTTGCTGAAACACTTGTAACACCTAATAGCCTTATCAGCTTTCAGCAATGTCAGTTTGGGTTGTTTCCCATGGAGATGGATCTGTAGTTAACTTTTGACTTATTCAACATGATGGAAGTCTGAAAAGTGCCTGAAGAGCTCACATGTAATCATGAATGTCTCCATGTCAACTTCACAAAATCTGTCTGCTGGTGTGACATAGTTAAAACCTACAGAAAAGGATAAGTGGTCCTTTAGCGGTAATTTTTGTGAGATTAGATTGAGATACTCACAAGTCAGCAGAACAATTGAAATGCAATACGTTTCCTAATTTATTTTAACTATCTGTTTCTCAGTCACGAAATGTAAAGCTGTGACACTGTTTATATATATATAAGAATGTAATGTTATCTTGTCCCTTGTACATACTTTAGATGGACAGTCCAGTCCTAAGTCAAGCAACTCTGACAAAGAACAGGCATCTAGCAGGAACTCTGTGACAGCTCCTTCAGGGTCGTCACTGAAGAGACTACGATCAAGCTGTGTGGTGGTCAGGATGGATGACGTGGACATTCACCAGGCAAGCTTTTATCGTTAACTGATTTGATTTACCTGCTCTAAGTGAAGCCTGACGTCTTCAATAAATGGAGGGAGGGACCTCTATTCCCCAGTGGGAGCAGTCAGGCAGTGAATCTGACAAGGCCAGATGTCTGCAATTTTGGCACTGACAAAACTTGGCAAGATGTGCTCTTCTTTATAATCACTAGAATTAATGGATTGTTGAAAAATAGAAGAGACAGGGACAATAACTGTTTTATATTGCCTCTTAAAGAAATAACCCAAAAAATTATATTTCTAAATGTTGGCAACAGTTCCTTCTAATATGGACTATGTATATTTATTACAATGGCAATGACAGGTATAGTTACAGATAAGTCTCCATTCAAAGAGATGAAAATCATGCTTTGGTCGCACTGTTACTGACCACAGGTGTTATCACAAACTAAAGAATGAATGAGCAGAGGGAGTGGTGCTGGTGAGGACAAAGCTGTGAATCAGACAGATTATTTTCTGATTGTTTCACAGTAGTTAAGTTCTAAAGCACAAAGAAAAACACCTACACATCTGCACAGCTACGAACAACAGGAAGGTGCTGTAGCTATTGCTGAACAGAGGAGAGAGACAGACAGTGATGCAACCTGGTTACTACACTCCTAATCCCCACAGCACACCCTCCATGCTGTTATTGGCTGGTGGTTACACACCCACTGCCCAAGGGATGACGCAGAGAAGCGTCAACTCAATCACAGAAAAATAACAAGAAAATACAGGGCATAGTCTGTGCAGATAAATACACCACCACACCACTTCTAACAGGTTATAACTGATGATTGTGTCTATAGTGGTTATTTAGCTGCATAGTATACTTTAATTTTAAAAAGTCAATAATCATATAAACTATTTGCTCTTTTCAGGAATAAGGAATACAAACAGGAATATGGTGTGTCAGATTAGCAACATCTGTGTGACAGAACAGAACAGAAGAGTCTTTCATATCAGCCATCTGATATGTTTGATATCAGATAGCTGATATAATAGATTGTTGTGATGGTATGTAAATTGTTTGGCCCCTGGGTAACTGTAACAAAATAGGATACACATATACTTATGTGATAACTGCTGTTCTCAAAACCACAGCATTGTTCTGTAGAAGGTTAAAGTTGATTTCACTTATGACAGTGAAATAACTATGTATACTGTTCATCTCAGACAGAAAACCCCACCCTCACCCACTGCCATTTCTAATCACACTTTCTCTGGTTATGCAATTTCACTATGGACATTTCACACTTTGCATAATGAAGAAATGGAGGAGAATGTTTGCAGGGTTATTTTAAGTTTTAGATGTTTGTACTTCCTCATTTAAAAAAAAAAAAAACACCCATGGGAAATTCAGTTCATTTCTGGGTCTGCCCCCCTTCATTTTGTGGCAGGAAGTCAGATGTTGATGATGACTCAGGTGGTTCAGTTCTATTCTGTGCAGCGTACTCTGCTTTTGTTTCATAATTGAGTCCATTCATTTTTCTTTTTTGTGTTGTTTTGAATAAAACATACTTACTGATTTATATTTCCATCATTGTTCTAACCTCTTCACTTCCTCATTTAGGTGTCTACAAGGGGCCGTCAAAACAAGAAAACCCAGTCTTTGTTATCCTGTAACCGTAAAGCTCTGCATTTGCCAGACAACATACCAGCAGTACATCTGCAGTTTACTGAATACTACTTTCCTGACAACCCCAGTTTATCAGGTATCACACAACTGTATCTAATTGTATTATTTTTTATTGTTTATGTGTATCCAGTTTGCATACTTATTTATTGGTTGTAATTATAAAACAACTGATAATTTCCTGTATAAGCATCTCTTGCTTTATCCCTTCCTCCAGTGCCCACCTCAAATCTGTACTCCCAGTTAAATGGCCTGCAGCTGTGTGTGGACCCAGCCAGTGTGTTATGGATCAATCTGTTCTCCAGGGGTCTACTGCACACTCTGGACCAGGTCAAAGCTTTCTACCATTTACAAGACAGTAACAAGGTTGAAGAGCATGTAGACCTGCGTATGGATGCAGCTCAGCTCAAGGTGAACACATTTTTTTCTCACAATAATTGTGTATTTCAAATATTTGTGTAGTTAATTAGCTGTGACACCAGAAAATGGAAAATTGATGATTTTTATAACAGCATTTTGTTTCTTTTTTTATAGCTTATAATTCCCTTGGATTCTTCCATATTGGACCATCCGGAGCGTCCACAGTCCCTCTCAGTTACTGTGCCCCAGATGGTTCTCAGCAACACCCGCCACTGCCCTCATGGCTCCAGAGCTGACCTCAACAATACCTATGAGAAGTTTACCAGCTGCTCATTCTTCAAGCCCACACCACCCTGCCCCTACCCCAGAGACCAGAGTGCCTTCTGCCCAATTCCCGCCACCTTCCTCCAGTACTCTCAAGAGATGGAGCCTCAACCTCTGGACCGAAAGCGACCACGCTCCCAGGATGTCTGGTCTCTCAGCCTGTCCCGTGTGACCTTGGGTTTTGATGGAGCTCGGCGACACCCTAAAGGCAGAACCCAACCTTTTGTTGAGCCCTTTGCCATGTCTGTGTGGATGTGCCAGCCATCTGCCTTTAAATGTGGTTCATTGTCTTCCCCCTCCAACTCCAACGGAGAACACCAACCCTCTTCACGGCAGGAGCCTCAGCAAGAAGACACTATGTTTGCCTCTGTCCACTTCCTGGCCCATGCCATCACCCCAGTGAAGATGTGGCTCAACCACTACCAGTATGTTGCCCTGCTGAGGATGAAGGACGCTCTGGGTCGACTGGGGGCGGAGTTGGGCCGGGATCTACGAGATGTTAAGGAGGCTCATGGCCAGAAGTCAAAACCTGCCACAGTTTGTCTCGCCCTTCTGGTGGACTCAGCGGAACTGGGTCTCCTGTTGCCCCCAGCCTGCACAGAGCCAGAGGGAGAGGTCCCCCATACTCCAGAGACAGACAGCCCCAGCATAACAGATTCTGACATCTCCCCCACCCATCACGCTGCAGATATGGAGGACAGTGGGTTAGAAAATGGCATCTCCTCTGTCAACACAGTTGTCACTGCGTTTGATCAAGAGGAACAAGACGGAGTGGTTGAGGAGGCATGTGAGGCTGTGGAGGAGGGTTTGGAGGGGGATGGTTTGACAGCACAGGAAGACACCCCTGTCCTCTCACCTCAGCTCTCACCTGGTCATTCCCCGGTCATCTCCCGTGAACCGTCCAGCTTCAGCCTGGAGGGAGAGCTGTCGAGCGCAATCAACGTCACCAAGGACGTGACCAAAGACGCCATTAGTGCCTCACTGGATTTGACCAAAGGGGCGTTTTCAATAACAAAAGACGCCTTCAGCATGCTGAGTCGTGGCTCAGGGATGAGCAAATTGTTCAGTCCACAAGCAAAGTAAGTGCTAAAAGAGAGTACGGTACTCTGTTGATCCCTGTGGGGTACTTGACCCATGCTGCATCTGACCCATGCCATACCCACACACTAGGAGCATTGGCCAGCCGCAGTGCAGTGCCCAGGGACCAACTCCAGCTCTGCTAGAGCTCCCCTGCTAGGCTGTTGGCAATATACTGTGCACCACATGCTTTTATTGGCTGTCCCTTAACAAATCTGTATGCTTGTATTCATAGGGAACAGGTCCAACGTTCAGAAGAGTTCTCCCCTTCTCTGGCTGCCAGCCTGCGGCATCAATCCATGAAGCAGTCGCCTTCCCAGCATTCCTTTGACAGTGCTATCTTGGATGGCAGCCTGCCTGATGAACACCTCTCTGTGGATAGTGATGCCAGCGATAATTTTGTTGTTATCATGGACTCAGGTGCTTAAAATACTTCCAAGTTTTAAAAGTTATTGCTCTGAACTACACAAGTGACATCTACTGTAATTTGGTATCATGTCTCCAGAGTCAGGTATGGAGTCCATGCGTCTCAACAGCAATCTTACGGGCAGCCGAGGCAGCCCAGCCCCAGGGACTGACGGAGGTTCATCAGCTGACCTCAGTAGCTCTCTGTCCCAAAGTACTGAAGACACATCTCAGGATATGGTGGGTTAATATGCTCAAGTAATGTTTTTTATGGGTAGATTGAATTATACAGTGGAATTTCGTTATTTTTCTCATGACTTAATAATTAAAATCTTGCTCTCAGTAATTAATGTAAACTTTCAAATATGAATATGCAGCATTTTGAATGTGATGTGATACTTATTGTGACTTTCTTGTGATGTGCTGTTGTTACAGTCCTCAATACTGTTGCTGACCCTGAGGGGAACAGCGTGTACCATGGATGTAAAGGGAGAAGACCAAGTTGTGGCCGTGGAAACCCAAAATATGAGCCCTGTACAGATGGGCAATGTCAGGGTGTCTGACCTGTTTGCAGGTCTCATACAAGGTAAACTGGATGTAGCCACACTGAATATTTCCTAAGATGAAATAAAAAAATCATAATAGACTACTACTCTCTACATCTGTATGTGAAGCATTGTTTTTCATAGTTGGATGCTAATGATATTAGAGAAAAGTCTCTATTTAGATTAGGTTGTGTTGTGGATAGGTTTTAAGACAATAGGTGAAATAAGTCATAAGTGATGTTAATAAATTCTAGCCTGATGGTCTCCATAGTCATGTTGAAGTTCAGTCACGTTTACTTGTGTGTTGATGTCATAATGTCTGTAGAGGAAAAAAATAGCTCAGAGGTCATCTAAAATATTGACTGATATTATATTAATCTCCATTGTCACAAAAGAAAACAAAGCATCAAGTTTTGAGGATTAGCACTACTGATAGCAGAGAGTTGGATGGTGTAGTCTCAGCATGAACTCTTATATACATAAAATGCCCTGAAACTAGAATAAAATTACTGCATGTATATTTATTACAATGTCCCAATAACCCAAGTGAATAACTTGACACAACTAACACCCTGTAGCTTGTGAAGCTGTACTTTCACAGCAGTGCTTTGAGCTAACTATTAAATTAAATTTTAACCTGACAATGGTGCGTCATGAAGAGGGATCATCTCAAAATCATAAAACTAAAGTCAGGGGACCAACATTATCATTTAGATCCATCTCTTGGTAGCCATGGAAGTCCTCAGCAAATATTGTGATAATCAATCAAGAAGATGTTGAAATATTTCACAGGATAGGTGAAAACACATGGTTGCTCAGAGCAGCATCTATGCACAGAAAAAAAGCTGACAATTGTACATTCTTTTTTTTTTTGCAGTTCCAGATGAGCAGAGCAAGCAGGGTAGCAGGAGCACCCCGGCGATGTGCATGCGAGCAGAAATGGGTCCAT
>JANJYQ010137609.1:6615-18005 GCA_024605255.1 Rastrelliger kanagurta | reverse complement strand
TGAGGACTCAGCAAAAAAGAGAGAAATAAGCTGGCCGTGCTGTGCTGTGCTCTGCTGGTTCCGGTTGCCTTTCACTGGGCAATGGAGAAACAAATGAGCTGAAATATGAAATAGTAACCTAGACTTTGACAAGGTTTACATATGTGGCATCACACTGAAAGGCTTGCAGGCTTTTCAGGAGGGCCGCCTACAAGTTGAAAGTTTATGTACTTGTGTCAATGCAAAGACATGGACACCACATGGACACAAACATGGAGTATGTAGATCACTGCCAAACATTTCTTCTATCTGCCTTGCAAAAAAGAAAAAAAACCCATTTGAATCCTATAAACACTGAACCACTTTACAAAGTCCTTTACAGCAGCCTAAAGATGACAGCAGGAAAGTACGAATTCTTTGTGTGTGTCTATGTGTGTGCATGTACGTGTAAATAATTGAACGCCACCTGAGATCTCTGGTTATAGCAACAGTCTGGAGGCTGCCCTGCTCTCCTGCTGCTACTGTGACACTGAATCCTAGTGCCCACCAAAGACACATCAAGCAACCTGGGACTTACAGTGTGACTTGTTCATTTAAAGCCACTAAACACTATGGCATTAGGCTAAACACAAAAGCACTTGAAGGATAGCAAACAGGTGGACCATTTTTTAAATACATCCAAATTTAAAGCTTCACAAGCCCACCAAACACATCTTACCTCAGTCTTTTTAAACTTTGCCTTCAGACTCTTCATGGTGGGTTGATGACCTCTGTCTTAGCAGGAACACTGCAATGAATCAAGTAAAGAGACACACAGAGTGTTACTGTAAGTCACTGCTGATTCAGTGTTCTTTGAAGTTGCTGTAAGCTTAATGGCTCAAGTGTCAACAGTGCAACACAGAAGATTTTAGGAATAACCCCAGACTGACATCATTGCACATTAATGCAGTTCACATACAGCCACAAGGAACTTAAGGAGCTAACCTGCACACTTACCTGTGGAGGATGGTCGGACTCCAGGTGAGTGCTTCTTCTGTCCCATCTGCTTCTCTCGTCAGAGTACTGGTGTCACTGCTGCCTGCTGGATAGTAGCAGTGCACCCGCCCTGATCGTAAATCAACCAATCAGCAATGCGCAAAAACGCCGGATCAGCGTTTGATTGGCGATGATGAAACTTTGTCCGTCACATGCAGCAGCAGTACATGGAGCTTTTTTTTTTTTTTTTTTTTTTACCTCAAGGATAAATAACGCAAATAATAAAATAGCACAAGTCGTCATGCAGATAACATCCATAGCGATATGTCCAGGTATTTTACTCCCAGTTTAACGGAGGGTTGTGCCAAAGTTCTATATTTTGGAGATTTTAACCAATCAGAGAAAGGTAAAAGTGAAGTCAACCAATGGCTTCACTGGAGTGTCTGAAGAAATAATTCAATTTTGTTTTGTTTTGTTTATTTGTTTGCCTGTTTTGAGAAAATTAACATTCAAGCCTCTGTAAATATTGGTCTATGCGTCGTGGTTCTTTGTAATATTTCATTTTTTAATTTATTCTGCAAACTAGTAAACCTCCCTCTGCTATTATTTCCAAAAGACACCAGATGCAGTGCACATGAGCCGCCAAAGGAGGGCAGTGAATGCAAGGGAGACAAAATTTTAGAAATCAATTATTACACCCTTCCCAGCCCTCTATTCCAACCCCAAGAGTCATTGTCACATATTTGCTCATGTGCTTCAGGTTGTAAATGAATGTCTAGAGACGCTGATGCTCTACACAGGGAATAGCTTTTGTGTTGTTTATCTTTTCATATTCATAAGTGATGTTGTTCACCTGGGAAAGAGCAACATCTGAAAGTGTAAGGTTCAGAAAAAATGTCATCCATATTTAGCCCTTTATAATGAGAGAGACTTATTAATTCTATGAAATATTCCTTCCAGCACCCTGTTGTTTTGTTTGATTCAATTAAATCTTGGGCTCCTATGCAACTGTCTTGTTTTGCATGAACAACACAATGGTTTTATACCTGTCTGTTTTATGATTTTCTCTCTCTGTGTGAGAGCCCTTAAATTTACATGTTCTATTTTCCTCTCATCTCACTTTTGCTCTCCATGTGTGCTCTCTTGCTGAGTCTGGCAGCTGGGCTCTCTTACTCACTCTTTCTCTCTGATGTTCCATCTTTTTGCTCCGTTTCAATCTTTTCTTCCATACAGTTCACCACGGCCAGATTATAAAGACAAAATAGATGTATGCTCAGTGTGTTACTGGCTTGTAGGGAGGTTAGTGGAGGTGTTGAACCGATTCTGGAGATGAAAACAGGGAATGTGTGAGTGAGGGGGAGGGGGGGGGGGAGAGAAGGAAGGTTAGTGGTAGATTTGAAGATGACAGGAATGAAAATGCAAAGGTAGAAAAAATGGCAGAGAGGGGGCAGGGGGAAATACAGGAAAGCCAAAAAGATCAGAGATTATTATGACACAAGGACAATTGTCCTAACTTGCGGGAAGAATATGTTATCTCACAGAAGCAACATTCATTTATGTTGTGTAAACAAATTTTCAAAGTGCCAACAAGATCTCTATCAACTTACTGAATGAATACCATAGATCTTATTTCAACAAGACCCTTAGCACAACATATTGATCTTCTTCTCCCCTAATAATGACTTGTTCTCACATTGATTATATCTGTGAATATTGTTCCCATGAGACTTTATTGTTCCTACTGTTTTGTTCTGTCATGAAAAAAAAAAAAAACATTAAACCAAACTGAATTGACAGCCTTTCATGTTGGCTGTTGTCATGGAACTGATCTTAAAATCTACTACCTCACTACTACTGAGCTAGCAAGATACAATATTTGCAATCACACACCCAGAGTGACATCAGATTTGTTTCAGAGAGGGTTTGGCACTGGTTGTAAATCCTCCCCTATGTGTGAATTGAATCTGAACCCCTAGTGCAGTGCAGGCAGGACGAGTGTGATGTGAAGGTCTTGATGGGATTGTGTAGATGACTGTGCTGATAGTAGTGGGGGTGGGATTCTAACACGATGACTTCATCCACTCTCCCACCACTTGCGAGAACGTGAGCTCATGAGTGTCATAAAGAAAGAAGCATTTACGGTCTTTTAACAGACTTAGATGGCCGTCCTCACTGTAGCACACAATCCAATTTACCAGCCTGGACCTTGGATAATGGGACATTTGTGACAGGATGAAACAGTCAGAGCAAAAAGGATGAAACAAAAAGGGATGCACACACACACACACACACACACACACACACACAGCTGGCTTATGTTTCAATCAGAGTGGACGGCATCAATGCCTTTGTCATCTTGTGTGTGATAAAGAGTGTTTTTTTTTGTTTTTTTTTTGGTTTGCTCTATCTAAACTTGACTCTTCCCCAAAGCATGATGGGATTTCAACCAAAGCCTTTTAAGAGAAGACACATAACAGTTTTGTTCACCCTTCAGGCTTTTCTCAGTTAGACGTTATTTAAGGGAGAAAAGGACAAAATTGTTTCAAAAACCTTCTGTGAAGCTAAAACAAGGGGACATGGGGGTGGGGGGTCTCTAGTGATGTCATGTGAATAAATAATGCACATCTTTGGAGCAGGTTCCCCCCCCCCCTCCCACACACACACACACACACACACACAGTTTCTTTTCTACATTTGTTTTCCCCTTGCAGTTATTTTGAATTTAAAGAAGGATGCTTCTCTTGTTGCAGCCTGTCTGATGTGCAGATATTTCAATGAGTGAACGGTCGGCTGACGACGAGAGGGAATAAGGGAATAGGATATTCCTCTGGGAATGAAGCACCTCCCCTTTAATCGCTCGGTTGAGCTTCTCTCGGAGCTGTAGTCGCTCTTTTCACTCGCACATTTTACCGTCAGGCGTCAGACAAACTCTGGTGTATTCCGGGAGCTCTTGTTGTGCCTAAAAAGCTGCCGTTTCCTCTCTTTTTTTCTTATCATTTCGTGGAATAAAAAGCGTGAACACTCGAAGGCTTTGTCACTTCTCTGTGTCGATTTTTTGTCATCGACATGAAGAAACGCGGAATAAAGCAAAGTGGCTGAAGGACTGAATTAGGTTGGTAAGTGAGTATACGCTGCGTTCCCTGGCATTTAAATCCAGTGTTTTGGTGATTATTTTGAGGGGAAGTTTTCGACAAATGAGTTTATTCTCAGCGATACAGCTTTTTAAATGGGCTACTCTGCAACAAACTAAACTTATACTTTACCTTGGTTAAATTACAAACGAAAATCAGATAAGAATTTAACTTACATTACTTTCATATTTCTCTCTCTATCTCTTTTTTTTATCAGCATGTTCACATCGGACTTTATTGCTAGGGTGTGAAATGTAATTGCACCCTTTGGGCAAAGTCCAACTGCCAGATGTTATTGCTCCCTGCGTAAAACAAAAGGAGTGCGTAAAGCCCAGCTGCTAGTGTAGGTTATTGTCACTTGAGTATAAGTAAACGCACACTGATTATGGGTATATGATCCTAAAAAAGCTGTCGTGTGTAAATTTGGAAAAGATAAGGAAAGACGAGGTCGCATGCATTAATACAATACAAATTTGTTTTTAAATCCTTGTCACTATTAGAAAAATACTCAGAACTAGCCCAATACATAGCTCAAACCATCTCACTAGAAATAAGGTCAATTAATAACCCTCTTGTCTCTGTCTGCTCCCTGAAGCCTCCTGCTCTTACTCCACAGTACACAGTTTGGAAGCAGGTCTGCAATGGCAAAGTGGCTGAAAGACTACCTGAGCTTTGGCAGCAGGAAGGTGCCTCCACAGCCACCCACGCCAGACTACACAGAGAGTGAGATCCTTAAAGCTTATCGGCTCCAGAGGGACCTGGACTTCGAAGATCCATATGAGGAGTCTGAAAACAGGTCCAGGGGTGAGTCTGGGACTTCTGAACCAGCCACCCCTGTGTATGGGTCTCCCATGAAGTCCTCTAGTGTGGATGTTAAGTCTCCCAAACACAGACTAATCAAAGTGGACTCCCAGGAATTGGGGCGCACGAAGATCCTCCTCAGTGCTATATCTTTAGAGGACCAGCAAGAACCTGTAAGAGTCTCTGTTTCTCAACATATCTTTGTACTGTAGGTGCTCTGTAGTAATAAGCAAGTGATGACAATTTCAGATTTTAATGTTGCTTCTTGTGAAGTGGAGGATGAGAGCGAGAAGGAGGGATAAAGGAAAGGAAAATAAAAAATCTCCCACTTCTCTGTAAATCCTGTTTCCATCACCGTAGCAGCTTTATTGATCTGATTCCATAAGCAAGTGACTGGTACTGTTTGTCACAAATATGCACTGTTTACATAAATCACATTATATCTGGTGCAACACGTACATTTTCTTCCCTTAGATGGAAGGAAAAATTATTGATGGCTTGAGCGGGCCATTGAGTCAGAGAGGGTCACAGTCCCTTGAGTTTATGTCCTACCATAAATAATAGATGGGGTTTGGTTTTGCAAGCTGAGAGACCCCTACATGAGCACATGTTAGGGGCCATATATCGCGCACTGTATGGTGATATGTCAAGGGCCACAGGGAGCTATAATTTATGTGGTGGTGCTGTTTGTATCATCAGGACTGCAGTGCTGTTCTGCTTGTGTGCTATATGCATGTTTGACTGTAAAGAACATATACACCTACTGAGATATAAAAAGGCAAACAGATGTTATGGAGAGAGAGTGACTGTAGCAAAGGTTTTTTACAAGGAAATGGTCTGCACATTAATTCAGCTCACATATGCCGGGGAAGTTAAAGAGTTTTTCAGGGTTTTATCATGTTCATCACTGCAGTTAAATCCATGACTCCACTCATGGAAAATGCTACAAGTGCAAAAGTCCTGAAGTGGATTGAAGTAATAGTCTTAACTCTAGTCGATATAGTAGCTCCCATTTCTATCCCGCTCTCCTTCTGCTCTCATTATTTTCCCATGGTCTGTGGGAACATCAGCACTCTAATTAACATTGCAGATTCCTCTACATCGATAGATAACCTGTTACTGAATCAACATGGGATTACAATGTAATTTTGTGAAGGCATAGACATGTCTAGCAGGAATTTGGGCAGCATGCCTTGCTAGAGTGATTTCCTTTGTCAGAGAGGCAGAGAAACACAAAAAAGCACTTTGCCAAAGGCTGCATGTGTAGGGATGTGCACTTGTAAGTAGGTGTGTGTGCATGCGTGCATGACAGAGAGAGAGAAAGAAAGAAAGACCATATGGTTGCCTTTGTAGCTGTCAGTTTGCCAGCTGACCAGTGGTTTCCTCCTGTGCTTGCATGGAGGAACAAATGCCCCCAACCAACCAAGTCCCTCCTCATTCCTGCCATAAAAAACTGAGCATCATCAGACAGGACAATTTGTGGTAATAAAGATGCAAAATAGCTCCTCTTCAAGGGTTTGAAGAGGCAATGACATCATATTGACACTAAAAATATGCAAATAGAATCAGCATGCTATTATAATGTTGCACACAAAAGGTGCAAATTAGTGCAACAATGATACTATAAAGGTTTTTTTTTCTCTGGTATTCAGAGAGGATATGATTGCTTACCATTGTGCCACTCTCTCCATCTCAAATCCTGATGAGCTATTGTCTGTTCAACACTCCTTTTTTCAGCAGTTATACATGTAGTGCAGATTGGGTTCTTCTGACTGTCAGAGCATTGATGTGCTTCAAATGTGATATGAAGCTTTACGAAAAGCTGGATTGAAGTGAAACTCATTGTAACTTGTGTATGTGCTTGCAAGACAAAATGCATGTTTCATTTGTTTTGTATTTATTAGGTTATGTCCAAAAAATGCCGGAGATGTTTTTTTTTCCACCTCTAGGTTAATGATCTGAAACAAAGTCATTTTTCTTCACAAGTAAGTGTGTGTTTTGTCCTTTAGGTGGTGCCATCTGCTCCAATGGCAGGAGACACAGATTACTCTGATCCATTCGATGCTCGCTTGGAGCACCGTCTAGAACCAGATTTGGGGCTTGTTCCCTGTGAGAACAATGGCTACATGGAACCATATGAGGCCCAGAGAGTCATAACAGGTTAGAGGACTCATCACTCAGTATCTTATCAGTGTTTTGACATTTCTGTGAGCCATGTTGTTATCATAGAATATAATGGAGTTTCAGTCTCAATCTCACCTTTTTCCTCTTCCTTTTTGTGTTTTAGTTTCTTATTATCTCCACATTGCCACCCACACAGATGATGAATCAGACTTTACTGCTACATAAAACATAAAACACACAAAAATGTATAAAACAAACGTGTACTATATTACATTTCAGGGTTACCAAATCATGAATAAAATATAAACCATAGAGTAGATTGTTATTGTCATCGATCATCTGTCAACACTAGCACTAAGATGTTGTTTCAACACTGAGACATTATTTAGTGTATTTATTTCTGCATCCATGAAATAACATATCCTTGTTGCCATATTTTTCTGCTCTTGTTCTAAGACTTTGTGTTAATTTGTTGGATTAATGATAGTTCTTCAAATCCTTGGATGACGGTTCTGCAAATTGACTGCTGTCACTGTCCATTCCACTGTGTTTTTAGTTCATTGCAGCTCTCAACCTGACAAAATGTCCCATATATAGATGTCTATTCACTCTCGGACCCCCCTCCTCCCTTGTGATTTTCTCCCACATCGTCTAGCACGCATCTATCCTTCTACATTTGTCTCTCCTCCTGTAATATCTCTATCTGCCCCTTTCCCAGTGGTCTCTCTGGTCTGTCTCAGTCATTCAGAGTAAAAGCCTACCACCCCCTCCCCTTCCCTCTCCTCCCCTCTGTTTTCCCCATTTCCATCCTGCTTCACCTTGAGGGCTCTCCCCAGCCCTGGTGGAAGTCTGACTGTCTCTAATCTGTCTTTTAGCAAATTCTACATGCTGCCCCCTATGTTGTCACCTCCACTGCTTTTTTGGTGTACATCATCTGAGGTCTAAGTGAATCAAGCATCCTTTTCTCTACACAACTAGTCCCCAGTAATTGCAAAAACCTCAAAGAATTTTTTTTTCTAATGGCAGCTGGATGCAGCCATTGGAGAGATTAGATTCACAGCGGTGATGGCTGAGCATTTGGCGAAGCATTGTCACAGCTCTTTCATTGACTTTGAATTGCTCCTGTCACTCCAGGGCTGTCTGTCTGCCTGCTTTTGTCTGTCTTCCTCACAGACTGTTTTTGTCTCATTAAAAAACACAGCAGAGTTGCAAAGACAGATGTGAGGTCGGAATAGTAATTATCTCTCATCAAGAATGCCCAACTGTGTGCTTTTTATACTGTACATTTATGAAAAAAACATCTGCCTCTCAAGTTGTTCTGTTTCCAACTGTTATGATTCTTCAGTTTGACTCATGAGGATAAAAGGCTGGCCTCTGTTTCCAGTTCGTGTGTGCTCTGACACACATCTGTATGACTAAACACTCCTCAGCTCTCCCCATCATCACTCAGTCATCACCCTCAATCTTCAATCTTTGTCATCTTTTTGTCTAATTGCTCTCCTGCTTGTGTTTCGTCCATCATGTTTCCTATGAATTTCTCATTTTATTTCCTACATGTCTGTTTTTATCTCGCTGCCTTCATCTTCTCCATCTCCAGGCTATCGCTGACACCATGGGTTCCCAACGCAGGTAGAGCAGCATTCAGCCTCACTGAGCTTCTGTCTCAATGACTTAACATCAAATGCTGACAGACCGCCCCCCCCAACCAACACTTCTCTCCCTTGTCCTTCTCCTCTATCACCCCTTATTTCCTCCCTGCTTCATTTCCTTCTCCTCCTCCTGTTCCTCTACTCCATCACCACCTTCTCTCATCAGCTTTCACCCCCTCCTTTGCCTTGCTCCTCCTCTCTATTTTCCCTCCACCCTCTTCTTCATAACCTCAGGGCCTTTCCCCAGGGCTTCCACTCGGTCGTCATGGTGACTACAGGGCTGTCCAATAGCAGTGTACTGTCGTATGAAGGTTAAAGTTTTCCTCTGCCTTTCACTAGCAAACCCTTGCATTTAGTCTTAGTGGTGCTCCCTTCTCATGTGAGTGTGCCTCCTTTGCAAGGACAAAAGATGCCTACTCCTTCATTTCCCCCTCATTTTCTCCTCTGCTGTACCACCTGTTTTCTTTAAAGGGTACAATTTTAAGGTCACCACATCAAAGAACCATCACTGATTGATGCTGCTGCAACTTTGAGGCTCCTATTGATGCATTAGCAAATCTGGTTTCCTACTCTTGCTTGCATCAATAATCTTAAATCTTTTTATCTCATGGCCATATTTGACTGCACATAATAGTTAAAGGGGCTGAGAAACATTTTTTAGTTGGAACCCACTGAGAAAGTGATGAAAATGTTACATGGATGCTATGGTGGGCTGCACTAGATTGCTGCTGGGATTCGAATAGACAAAACGTGGGGTGTGGGTAAGAGGGGAGCGGGGGGTTGCCTACCATGTTGCTACTCACCATCTAGCCCAAGGCCTCATTAAGCCCCCCCATATGAGATTCTGAGCCCATGGCAAGCTGTGCAAACATAATTTATCTCTCTTTTCTAATTCTAGTCATGTCAGAGCTCAACAGGCTTTTCTTTTACCTTGTAGTAAATAATTATATCAGCGTTGTGTATGGGGGAACCTCATCCCTACCGGTGATAATATACTTGATTAATGTCTTTCTTGTAGACTGAATGTTTGCCTGCATTAATACTGTAGTCAGAATTTGTGTTATTTTGCATATGCTTTGACAGAGCTGCAGTGTGGCCCAGGAGGAGGACGGGCTCGTGGTGGGGTGCAGCTTTACGATACCCCCTACGAAGATGAGCGGGGTCAGCGCCTGGGCTTTGTGTATGGAGAACCTCAGGAGGAAGGCAAAGAGAGCAGCAGGTTGCCACAAGATGATGAGAGACCAGCTGATGAGTATGACCAACCCTGGGAGTGGAAAAAGGACCACATTTCCAAAGCTTTTGCAGGTAACCAGAAAAATTATTATAAGAGCAAAATCCAAATAAATCCATCCATGATGCTTTGATCATCTTCAGTGAGCTATCTTACACCTGATTGATGGAATACTCCATTAACTGGATTGTTACTGGTCTTTGCTTATGATGTGTTGATGATATAAATAGCTGGTGTGAAAATGACCAGAGAATAATTTTAAGAGCAAAATCTAGCTATGGAGTTGCTTCATCTATTAAAAAGGCTATTTTACATTGTTATTATTACTGTCGCAACTTATCCACATTCTTTGTCGATTCTTCTGGCTTCATGCTGCCAGCCTCAATCAATACTTTTGCGTTTCCCAGAATAAAATTTAGCAAAAAAGAGGTTTGAAAGCTTGAGGTTGAAATTCAGGCTGCAAGCAGTGTGCAGGAAATGCGTTTTTAACTGAAGGTGTGCTAACAGCCATATTGGCAATCATCCATTGTATTAAAATGTCATGTCTTTAAGCAAAACAATGAATCAATATCAGCTACAGAGGGCTCCTGACAGCAGTTGCCAAGTATAAACCATAAGGTATCTCACAAAATATACCTCTTTTTAAAGAGAATCATTCACTAGAATTAGTGAATATGGTTAAGAGCAGGCTGTGCTTAAATGTCAGAGCCCTGCCAGGAGCAAAGCTGCTGATTCTACATGTTGAAATACTCATCTAGCTGTCCTGACCTTTAATGTAATGTCTGCCCGGCCCTATTACATCTACAGAGTCCTTTTTTTGCAGGGAACAGAGACTTCTGTGACCTTTATTGTCTCAGTTCAAATGACACATATCTTTCTCTCACTTTTCTCCATTTACACACCTTCTGGTCTCCATTGATCTTGCTCTTGCACATAGGACAGACTAATCACAGCAGCCTCTTAGATGATCATTCAGATCGACAGACATGTCTTGTGTATGTGTTTATGTGTGAGAGGCTTCATAAGGGTGCACACTGTAAAAAGAAGGTTAGCAGAGGGACAGGGCAGGACACTAAACTGTGGGTTAATTTTGTTTCATAATCATGGCATTATCTGCAGTATTTTTTTAAAATATTTGGGAGTGGTGCATTATTATTATTTTACTTGTACTGAAAATGTATGCCTCATCCCATCATGTTCCATTTACTGAGTATAATGGAAAGAGAGAGTGAAAAGAAAGCAAGATATAGTGGGGTAAAGCAAAATAGAACTAGACTGATAGGTCATTTAGGAGTAGATCACTGTAAGGCATGCCATGCCAAGTCGACTTAATTGAGCTGCATCTCCAAGTCACCAAGGTCAAGGTGATAGCATAATAAATCAACATTGCCTCATCGGTGCTCCTTCCTCTCCCCCTCGCCACCAAGCCTACCCCTCCCATTCTGAGTTAATTACATGCCTACATGTGCGTGACTGATCCAGCGCTGATAAAAGGGTCAT
>JANJYQ010137166.1:0-11187 GCA_024605255.1 Rastrelliger kanagurta | reverse complement strand
AATTTGAAACGTTGTGCTGTTTTTTTTATCAGCTCTACGTGATCCTTTTCTTTCCCTCTATCACTCACTTGTTCCATCTGACATAGCTTTTCAGCGGCAGCGCAGGGATGACCTTTGCTTGATCCCTATGAAATATGGAGACAGCCTGAGTGAACCCCCGCCAACATCACATATGTTTGATGCCCAGATTTGCCCACCTATCAAGCCCCGGGATTCGGAAAGCTACGGAAGCCTGCACACCGACGATCAGTTAGAGGATGCAACTCTGGACCAGTTCAAAGGTGTTGATGAATTTGGTCAAACTGAGGTCAAAAACACACATAGAAATGTAGATGGATTAGACTGCGACAGCCATGTGGACACTGAGGAACAACACTCAATCACTACTGCCATGGAAACTAACTGTCAGAGCAAACACACTCGAACCAAGTTTTGTGTTGTCCTGTGAGCTGAGAATAGGATATTTATTTATTTATTTATTAGTTGATTTATCCACTAAGGTGCCAATTGAGTGGGTTTGCTGCTGAACAACACTGTGTAATATTAGCCAGCAGAAGTCTCTGTATTGTGAGTACACTGCAGCGTGTATGTCTCCGTTGTATTAATGTGTGATACATTCAGTGCCGCAGATCAGATATTATGTAACAGATAAATTTGACAGTACATATTTTGTGTATATTGGTTACTAAATAATAAATGTGTCAATGATGAACTCCCAGTGAATTGTAAAAGTTTACTTAACAATGTATCTGTTTCAGTTAAGAAATTCAGGATCATCACATTCAGCGTTGTTTACCCATTCCGTTTAAAGCAGAAAAAATTGCAATATCCAGTTAAAGCTAAACTGGTTTGCACCCAGGATAAAAAAAAAACATTTCTTTTGAAGTTAATTTGCAAGCATAAGCGATTTAGCTGATGCTTTCCTTGGTGCGCAAGCTGATAGGAAAACACTGGGGTTGCATTAATACAGCAAATGTGGACCTCAAAAGACAACTTTTTACTAGAGCAGCTTTTTACTAATTGGATATGTTTTTATAATGCAAAACACAGCTGTAATTATCAACACTTACATGCCATTATTCCTGAATTTTAAAAAAATATATATTTTATTTAAATCTCCCTACAACGAGGACAATAGCGAAATAAAAATTATTAAAAACAAATGTGGATCTTTAAATTTGCCTAAACAGTTCATAAACACTACATATATCACAGGCAACAGCTTACAATGACTCTTAAATATGTATATGTAATTAATATGCAAACACTGGTTTATTTATAAGGAACCTTACACACATTAAAGGAAATTCATATTATTAGAATTTTTAAAAATACAGGAATACTGTCAAGAAACAGGTCATGTACTTAAACACACACACACTGGCTGCATTTCAGTTTACAATGAGAAAATGAACAAGGATGAATAAATAATGAGTGTAATGTTGCTCACGAGGCCTGAGTCAGTGACCACAATTGTCCATAAAAGGGCCGTCACCTGCAGGTGTTTGTCTCGTTCCAAAACAACACCCCAAGTTGAGAGAGGAGTTCAGACACCTGATCCTCCCTGCAGAGGGGCCCACGTCTCATCACTGTTGACCAGGGGCCTGGATTGCCATGGCGGGATGAAAACAACACCTGTAACCAGAGTCTTCTGTTTGTGTGGTCAGGTGTGATAAAATCGGTCTCCTGGCTCACTCACTAAGAGCCCAATCTACACTGACCTAGATGAAGACGCAAGCCTGTTTCAGGCCACAAGTGCCTCCGTTCGTGTCTGTGTTTTGTCCCATAGCCACATCCAAAGCTTTTAAAAGTCCTTCCTCTGCTTCTCTCAAGACTCAGTTTCAGTGATGGATGCCAGCTCAGTGATTTTATTAGGCTCCTCCTGGGGCTTGGTGAGAACTGGACGGTTGGTGTAAATGTCATCCACAGGTAAAAGAAAAGTGACAGTTTTTACCTTGGCCCTGGAGAGTCAAAGGAATCAGAAAAGCATTATAACCTCAAAGGTCAAAAGTCAAACCTAATATGAACAATACTTTTTTTTAAATACATACATATTATGCCTATCTGTACCTGTTTTTGTGCACATATTCCTGCAGGGAATGCCTGTTTGTGACCTTTCCCACTTCTCCTTTGGTGGAGTTAGCAAATATGCCATTCCCATTATGGATTTCTTCCTGTAATCTTCCCCATCCAGAGTCACTGTGCCGCACCCTGTCAGTCATCCCTTCAGTCATGGTCACCCCAGACAGGTTGGAGCTTATAGAGTATCTCCGGACAGTCATGACAGTGTTCTCTATGAAATAACAGTGACATGACACATTGAGATATGGAGGGAAAACTGATATGATCTATGTCAAATCTGTCTAGTGTTATTTACATGCGAACTTTGAATGAATGAATTGTCTTGTTGTAATCTTATATTTTATTGCTGGGAAGTGAATTTCTGTTAAAACACTGCCAAACATTAAAGTTGCCTG
Organism: Rastrelliger kanagurta; assembly: GCA_024605255.1. Taxonomy (NCBI): domain Eukaryota; kingdom Metazoa; phylum Chordata; class Actinopteri; order Scombriformes; family Scombridae; genus Rastrelliger; species Rastrelliger kanagurta. The sequence continues at coordinate 8,710 of JANJYQ010137166.1, read as the reverse complement.
TGAAAATAGTGTTGAGATTTCAAATTTCCAGTGGTTTTTGAGCTTCATCTATTAGGTATTAAAATTCAAAGTTTTGCAGCTACTGCTACTTCAATATTTTCACCATTGTTTTCTTTAAGTGTCTCTTGTGTACACTCTATAACCTCGTTAAATACTGTTTCTCCACTCTGTGGTTTTAAATAGTGTTGTGGGAAAATGAATTTTTTTTCTGGTTTTCATACAACCATCTCACTTTACACCAGACAGTAGCCAATGCAATAAATCTCTTTCACAGGTGCTGCAGGAATGTGTCTTATAACTTTGATGATGTCCCACAAAATGGTAAAATCACATACCTGAACGCAACCAATTTTCCTCTTACCCTTGTATTGTCCCTCCAGGACTGGCGCAGACGCATTTCGTCTCAGGTTCACATAAGGGTTTTCTTCCATTCCCGGTCCCTGCTCTGCACCTGAAGACCCCGTGCTTGCTTCACCTGGCCCGGCCCCATATGACCGCCGACCGTAGTCTCCGCGCAGCTCCCGGTTCTCCGCCTCCAGTTTCTTAATCTCGTCGCGCATCTCCATGATGACCTGCGCCAGGCTACGGGTGCTCTCCATGGTGCTGCTGCTGCGCTGCCAATACCACGGCTTCCCGAAAACTGGCGGGGAGTCGTGCAGCAGGAGCTCACCGTGCCGCTGAGGTTTTAACATCGTCCTCCTGGGTCTTTTTGAGGTCCCACTGCTGTCCTTGTGTCCGTGTTGTTTGTGGCTCTCAATCTCAGTCCAGATCTTGTTCTGGGGGAGATTATGTCGCCTTTCACCACTTATACAGCTGAAAGGGCTCCTGTGATCAGCCAGCAGCACACAAAGGATGTTTTATTAATCAGCTCTGGCGTCCAGTTTCAGGAAAACTAAGCAGGGGTCGGAAATGAAATGTGCACTGCACCTAAGCTTGAATAGCATGAGACTTACTAAACCTGTACGTGATCACTGAAATATAAGGTTTTGACAGATTTCTGGCCTTACAACAGCTGTAACAACTTCACGCTTTAGCTCAAGAAAAGATAGGAGCAATCAGATTTATTTTGGCACCTCATTCTACTTCTTGTAATGTACATGTCTCGGTTGGGATTACAATATCCTCCTTCTAAAATATTCATTCAATCTGTCAGCAAAGGTAAATCTAGGAAGGAGTCTGAAAAAGGCCACCTTTCGGAATGTATCTCTCTTCTGGTTGTGATACAGGGGATCATTTTCATTACGCAGATAGGCAAAATGCAATGTAGTTAAAACATTCTTGTATTTAATAGAAGCCTGTGTACAGCGAGATTTTGTTGATTTCACTCAAAAGCCAGAGATGGGAGACATGGTTTGGTTGGGCCTCTATTTTCAGCCTATTAAAGATCTGTCTTGAATATGCATGTTGCTTCATCAAGACAGCGGTCAGGAGGTCAGCCCAGTGAGTACAGACAGTCTTTGGCGGGAAAAACAACATGAAAACAAAACAGGCGTTTGATAAATAATAAGGGAAAGAATCACTGCATTAGATATCAAACGCAGGCAGGAGGCACACAAAAGAGAAAATTACAGATAATTACACTTAATTGTGCTTCTACAGCCAGGATTGTATGGTCAGGTGCTGCAAAGGAGCTAGTGCGGCCACAGGTTTGTAACCTGTTAGGAATGAACCAGGCAATCATTGAGTATACCTGTTAGCTAAGCTGCTCTGACTCTAACGTGAAGTGAGGTAAAACACTGAACGCATACTGTACAGTAATACAGAACTAAGTCATAAATATTGTACATTTGAGATATTGTAGCTACAGCGTAACCAGGTTTTGTCGTCTGTGACCTGGACTGAATGCTGCTGGCTCAAAGCAACCTGACCCCCCTAATATAAAGTCCAGGCCACTGCGAGGGAGACAGGCACAGGTCTGTAGAGGAGAGAAACCCAATCAGCCCCCTCTTTCTGGTTCACAAAATAGGCTACAGCAAGGGAGGGGTGGAGATGAGAGAGATGAGACTGATGTGGAGAGAAATACTGATGGGTTGGAAGAAACAGAAGTTTGTTATGGAACAAATGGGAGGTCAATGAAACTCAATCTGCGCCTCAGGTGTGCAACCACTGAGAGAGAGAGAGGAGAGAAAGAGATATAAATGTGTCGAGTTGTCTTGTCAAGCAGAGATGAAGTCAGACAAGTCAAAGAAACAGAGCATGCTGTCTTTTACCACCAGCTGTGTGTTCAGGGCCACTTAACCTGCTTTTATCTGCAGTGCCCCAACCTCAGGCTTAGCATCAATAAGTAAACAACCACTCTGTCGCTCTCTCTCTCTCTCAGCATGGACAGTAATTATACTTAACTATTGGAAAATACTGACACCGGATCCCATGGAAAACTGCTGCATGCCAGAGCACATGCTACATTTGAATGTCATTTCACTTTCAGTCACTTAAGCTATTCTCAGTTTTTATTATGAATATTTTATTTGTCTGGTATTCATTCACTACTTGGAAAAAAAAAAGTTCAAACATTCAGAACTTTGCAAAAAATATATGGCATTTATCTAATACACAAAATTATGATTTCAAGATGAAAACATAGCAGCACTGAACCTGTGACATATGGATGTGGTACAGTCGATAATATGACAGGTTGACCTATAGTCTGGCAGTTTTCTTCTGGTCAGAAACAGCCATGCATGACCTCTTTCATGTGGCTGCTTTGAAATATCAGTCTTTTCATCTTTTGAAATGGCCTTTTTTAAGGAAAGGATCCTTGCATATGTTAAGTAAATCAGAAAAATATGATAGCAAATAATATAAAGTACAACATAGGACTTGCACTGTATTGGTATGGTACCGTATATGAGAAATGGTGGTTTATTCTGTAGTAGCCCTCTGATAAAACTGTTAAAGTTTTTAAAATGTTGTAAAGAAGGGAGACAATATAGTTTATATTGGAAGATGATGAATTAAAAATCTTCTGCACCATGAACCAAGGCAAATAGTGATTTTCTTATTCATTGTTTCAGTCTGAGCTTGCTCATTAAACATTTCTGTTTCACACACTTCCATTCACTGTGTAATAAGAAGGATCTCAAGAAATTACAAGTAATTAGCTACTGTCTGGTCTCAGGCGCAGTGAATAGACAGGATATGAGGGGCTGAAGAGCACAGCTGCAGCCAAGGCACACTTTCATTTCAAAAAGCTATTTTACATCTTCAGCATGATTGGAAACCTGGGCTAATACAATTAGCATTCTGACTGAAATGTAGAAAGAAAAGTGTGAATGAGTGAATTGCTATAGTAAGAGGATATGTGATCTGAAGACAGTGATGTTGCAGGAAAGGAAATGTTGAGGTACAGTCTGGAGTAGTGCAGTAAAAAGGAAATTATTAATGAAATACAATCATGACTTTTGAACATTAACAAATTTTTATTTAAATGTTATACATAAAACTTTAGTTTTTGTTCTTTTTTTGAATTCAGCTAAACAAATATTTATATATTGTATATTTTATAAAAAGAAACATTTCAAACATTTTAAATATTAATATTTCTTATTTACAATTCAAAAAAGAACAGTACAGGAAATAATAACAGTAACAATGCAATTTCAATCATAAAAATGTTACAAAACATATTTTTTTTGTTTCCATTTGAAAATCGGCAAGCTGATATTTCCAGAATGTTAGCAAGGATAGAAAGTAGCAATGTGGAGCTGCTCTACATTCAAACAGGAACTAGAGGTGCGTTCAACTCTTCAGATGCTTACTTTGTTAAGACCTGTAATCCAAATCTTTTTTTTTTCACATTATTCAGTTTACAAGATCTCTTCGGAAAGTCTGAAGAACAATGGTATTCCACAGAAAACAGTTTGAAAATTGTCATCAAAATGTACCAGAAAGTTACAGATATATAGTATCACACACAGAGCTGAACGCACCTCGAGCTCAGTAAGGTCACTGTTCTCTAAAGGGACAGGGGATGTGGAGAGAAGGCGCGTGTTGTTTGTTTTGTGTGCTGGGCTGTATGAATATATGCATGGTATGTATTTGTTTGTGAGTGGTTGTGTGTCAGTATATAAGCTAATGAATCAGTTGGCAGGGTAGGGGAATCCATACTACACATGGATTGAGTCTCTAAAAACCAAAAAACAAACAGTTGCTAACAGTCCAGCAGCCTGGCCTCTACTGCAGATAGTCAACGTTCAACAACAGGACTACAGACTACCACGACCACAGTCTACACACTTCTTCCCTTGTTTTTCTCTACACTTGCCGTCAGTCACAGTTCCACAAGTCTGCCGCTCAATGCAGCATGAAGCAACTACACTCAGAAACAAGCAAAAGAGCTGTATGAGGCTCAAACTGGCACTCCAAAACCATTTATGGAGAAAAAAAAAATAGTCCTCCCTTGTAACAAAGAATCTCCTGTGAGTCTACTGGCCATTCAGTAGGCGCTGTGCCGTTCCGTTCCTGGTTGTCTTGTGTGAGGAATCTGGACAAGAGCAAGAATACAAAAAAAAAGCTGGCGTTGGAAAAGGAAAATTCAGATGCTGAGCAGTTTCAAAACTAGTAATTTGGCACTTGGATTGAATGGGATTAGCTAAAATATAGGCAGAATGGTGGAGCAGGGAAAGCAGGCAACAAGGTGGCAGATAATGTCTTTCATGAGGAAATTTTAATGACATGACATACCAGTCTTAGAAAGAGTGGAAAGAGAGCTGTTAGAGAGAGAGGAGGTACTGGAGGCAAGAACGCTTTTTTGCAGCTGCAATTAAGAGCACAAGTTGGAAAAAGAAGTGATAACAAAAAAACTGATGTCGGAGAAAAAAACAAAGATGTACATGAGAAGATGATGCTCATAATGCCATGTAAATAAACAGTGAAAAATGGCAAGAGTGTAGAAGTTAGCATTAGTTTGGACACTCATTAATTATTGCTTATTGAGACCTGTTCATTCATGATGCCAGACAACTCGGTCAGCATGTCCCGGTAGTGAGCTCTCATCTCCTCCTGATACTCCAGCTGGTCCTCCTTGATCAGACGTTCATTGACATCCAGCGCCTGACCACAGGCTTCTGCAAACTGCCTGCATGGGGCAAATGAAGTTGACTGATTAACATTGCTGTAAATTACTGAATTAGTGCTGCAAATGCCATTCAACTTGACCTTTATTCACCATTCCTTTCAGTGACACATACTTAATGCTTTTGTGCAAAGTAGTTTTTTAGAAAAGTACATTTGAACTTCATAGAATCAAGTTTGTCATTAAAAACTGTAAGTGTAGTGTATTTTAGGTATGAATTTATCTTTTTGGTATTTTGGATGATCTATGTTCACTTTTGTGAAATGTCGCACAGAATACATACAATTTCCTATTCACAGACACTGGGAACAGCAAACTGCATTTTCTATGTGTGCCTGTGTGGTATGGCATAGCATTTGGTCTCTTCATACAGTAATATATAAGAGTTACTTTGCTCAAACAATTGCCCTAATAAATGCAAATTCAGATGCAAATGCAATTCAGAATTTTAATGCTAGGGATAAAAACTGCAGCACTTAAAGGTTACAGTGAAATCCTACCTAAAGATCTCCTTGAGTAGTTTGACCTGGTTGTCTGGGTATTTCTTGGCATTCTTCTCCTCTAAAAATGCTCTGGCATAAGCCATAGGCCCTGCATTCACCTGGAAGGGAGAAGATCAGGTGAGACAAACCAAAGCACCCACATTCAAAAATGTGTGTGTCTTAATGTCAAAGAAATCCACACCTTGACGCTGACGCTGCCCTGCAGTTTCAGCTGCAGCCGGATCATGTCCACCTCCTCCATGTTGCAGAGCTGGTTGAGCTCAGAGACTTTACGTGACATCTCATCTATAGCAACCTCAATCGGATTCATTTCTGTGCTCTGCTGCTCCACCACCTGGATGCGCTTCTTTAGGTAGGGGAAGCTGGAACTCGCTGCAGGAGAGAGAAATGACAATCTGCTGTGTCTACTGCATAAACTGAAATTGTAATAGCAGACATCTTGTTTGTTTACAGGAGGAAGTGTTTCCAATGCCGTATGGGACCTGCAGTATGAGATTATCCAGGCGCAGAAGCAAATACACAAATACTCACTGGTCAGTATGGTGCGTCTCTTGCACTGCTCCTCCACATCCCCGTGTTTCTTCCCTGACAGAGTGAACGGCGTCTCAAACACAAAGCGGTTGATGTTATGATGTCTCTCAAAATCTGTCCGTTTTTCTTGTTGTTCTTTCTCATCAAAGTAGGGCACCACATATGTCACCTGAATGTAGGCAAACTTGGAGTCCAGGTCTTTGGGATTTACCTGTTACAAATATGAAGCAAGGAATAATGAAAATGTTCTTGTGAAGACTAAAACTCTTGTAAACAAAACTAAATTGTCTAATATTAGTTACCTTATTGGAGTCCTGGATCATCTTGACGTTATCGGCTCCAAACTTGTCCGAGTAGAGTTTAAGTAATCTCTGGGAGATTTCTGACAGACCTGTCAGCTTCGGTTCTTTATAGATGAACTCCTTGCTCTCCTCTTCCTCAAAGAAACCCTACCAGAACACACACAAACACATACTAATCAGCAAATAGGATAGATGCTTTTGTAAGCAAATCAAGTTAAATATTTAGATGATGTTGCTTTTGCTCTTACAACAGGCTGAATGTATGTCAGTCTGATTTTGCCCCCTAGTGGTTTCTTGAGACACTGATTGTACAACATACAGGCCACAAAACATTTTGCCATTTTGTTAGAGCAACTCAGCACTAACAGGGTGTCAGTGTTAAGTGCTGAATGGGATATATCAGAGGTAATTTTTCAAAGCACCACTGGAATCAGAGGTCAAAAGGTGAATGAGGTTTATTAGATAATATCTTCCTGTCCTCAGCAGCTGCTTGGCACTTCTTTATGTTTGAGGAGGAAACAACTTCATAGTTGGAAATGAAAGGAAGTCAGGGCCACAGCAAGCTTGAGACAAACCTTTCAAAAGGGTAAGAGCGGCACATGTTAATGTGGTAGAAGGAGAGGAGAGGTAAGAGTGGTTAGCACAGAGGAAAATGGAAAATCACACATAACTTACCGCAATCTTGAAATAGAATATAATAAAGAGGAAGAAAAGAGCAGACAGAAAAATTAAGGACACTGACTCAGTAAAAAAAATCTGGTCTCATCATCTTTCTTTACTAACAGGAAGGTCTATCTTTCTCCTCTTTCCGCCATTACTTAAGAGAATTTCACATTCTCATTATAAGCTATTTAAGCTGTGTTCACTTCAGAGCTCTTTAATACCTGAACATTAATATAATTGCCCCGGGAACAAACAAGAAACTGTGTCAAGGATGCAGAGCAAGCTTAAACCACACAATGCTTCCTGTCTGCTTCTATATATCTGATAGTTACAATAGTGAGGAAAGGTATTTGATGTACAGTATAGCACTAAAAACATAAAAACAAATCACCATGGAAATAGTAATACCATGGAAATACTAAACTGGGATGTTGTTTATTGAAAAAAATATTCCTTCTCCTTTCTTTAAAGTAGCAAAAACCAGCATTGCAAGTTGTGGAGTAGGATATATGTTTGCAGATACGTGGTTTCCCATGACATATAATATTTTACTTTTAGCACCTATTCAGGCGTCTATACCACCTATAGGATTAAAGTGACTACTATTCTGGTGTAGCGTGATCAAAAGGATGCAAATGTCTTAATGTTCCTCACCTGTCCATAGAATGCTACACGGTAGTAGCGACCGAAGAGACGCTTTTCTGAGTTCACCACCTCAGTCACCTTCAGATAGGAGCGATGGATGTCATAGTACAGCTCAGACAGCCTCTGTGGGTATACACAGAAGATTAAATTCAGCATCTCATACACATGTAGGCAAGAAGATGCAGAGACAAAGAATCACCTTAAAATCTCTCCTCTTTTCAAAGACAACAATCACGGGTTTGTTGATGTCAGCAATGAGCTCGTGTCTTTCAGATTTCCACAGGTAGTCTACACACAGCTCCAGCTGCTCTACCAGGGTGTCCTGTATGGTACAGTGAGATCAGAAAGGATACAGAATTAATCATTTACTGCCATGTAGTCCACTACCTGGCCTGTAGACCCGTTTGCAATTTGGTGTTGGGGGAATTTCTCACTTGAACTGAGTTAGTGGGTGATTTTTGACCTTAAAAAGTCATGCTCAAGGTCATTTTTCTATTCTGATGACTTTGACCATGAATTGGCCATTAGTTGGAATAAAAAACAGATGCAACTACTCTAATTGTAGTAAATCTGACAATTGACGTGTTTAGGTAAATAATTGACGTGTTCACAGGTAGCACATGAGAGCACCAGACATAGGTGTGCTCTATTCTTACTCTTTATTTATTAGTAGGCCTAAGCTAACGGTTGCAGGGATGAAGGAGTGATGTTTTTTTTGTCTTGGCTGAGTAATGTCGCCGCCTTGAGAGTACATTCCTCACACAACACCCAATGTGGTCATAACAATATCAGAAATGAATTCCTCATACTATAATAAGTCTAAATTGAGGTATTACATGTGTATATACATTCAGAAACCAAAAAGTTGAATTTTTAATCATAGCTGATGGCGGCCATATTTGATTTGACCTTTGCGTAATTCGTGGCATTATGACAGACAAGCACCTCTGTGATTTTTCATGTCTAGGGACCCACTAACTCAGTTCAAGTGA
>JANJYQ010136540.1:0-24206 GCA_024605255.1 Rastrelliger kanagurta | reverse complement strand
TTTTTCTTTACAAGGGAACACTCATTAATGAAGTCATGTGGGTGACTGACACTTTGGCTGTGACCCTTAAACTTCCTGTGACCCTTTGGTTTTGAAGACAGATGCATCCCTGCAGGAGACGTGATGATTTTTTACATTTAACAATTTGAAGTTGTAAGCAAAATCTCCTCTCCGCAAATATATAAGACACCCGAGCGAACAGTCACAACAGTCATTAGCCGAAGGTAGTCCAGTTGTATATCAAAGTCTTATCAACTACTGTTGATACCATGATCTCCATCTACTCTGTCCTGTTCACTCTAGTGCTTTTCTCTGAGCTGAGCAGCCACTTGGTTACGGTAGCCATGCCTGCAGGTAAAATGGAAGATGGGGTAATAGAGCAAGATGGCCTGGGTTTGTTACTGGGTGACAAGCCCATGGCTGAACCTGCTGTGGTTCCTTCGATGTACAGACGAAGCCTGGTGCTGGACAACACCATCAGTGATGACGACAGAAAACCAAAAATCATCATCGTCTCGGTAAGTGTCACAATATCCAGTGACTTTTCAAATATTGCTTAAAGAGGCGGTTATATAGCGATTGAAAGCTTTAGTTCATCAGGTAATCAGGTAACCATGCATCCAAAGCCAAAGGATGTAATGATTAGATATAACTTATAAGCTCATTAAAAAGGACACATTTTTGGAAAGTGAATTTTGTTGTCTCTAATCATGCAGATAGTTTTGGGCTCTACATTTTGAGGAATCCATATTTGAAATTTCTTCCACCACAGCAATAAAATGGAAGTAAATAGAATTTCATAATGGGTTTTTTTAATGACATTAAAATTCTTACATAATGGATTATAAATTATAAAATAGATAATATTTCTACAAAAGCACTACTAGTAGATCATATTTTCCAATTATAAATCAACACAAATATGTAAAAGGGTTTGTTAAATCCTAATAAGCAAAAATTACAATCATATCCAGGAATGCACTCAAACCTGTTTATTTAGGCTATGAATATTTTATTTCTGGCAGATACCCAAACTGCCACTGGTGATCTATATATGACATAAAGGGGACTATTTAGTCAAGAAGAGTTACCTATTTTAAATAATAGCGATCATTAAAATAAGGAGCTTTTATCAACAAAACAAGTATCTCTGGACAAAATGTATTTATATTGCAGAAACAAATCAATGAGAACTCTTCAGTCGTGCCAGGAAGCATTAAAGTAAAACATTTAAGAGATGGAAATCTTAAAACTTGGACAAGCAAAACCAAAATTATCTGTATGGCTATATGCCACAATAGGTATCTAGAAAATAGGTTTTTCAGCGACATTGTGGGAAATTTTTCTGTTTTTTTTTTTTATCTGAGTTAGATGAGAAGATCAACACTTAGACTTACTCACTTACCCTAACCATCTCCAGCAGCTTTGTAGTTTAATTTAGCACAAAGACTGCAAACAAAAGAAGTTAAAATGTTATCTTTTTGTTTGTGTGAAAGCTTTGCTCTTTTCCAGGTAGCTTTTTCCAGCATCTGTCCCGCGCTAAGCTAAGTGGCTGCTGGCTTACACTATACATCCATCTAACTCTCTGCCAGAAAGCGAGTAAAAGTGGCTCCCAAAAAGTTGAATTACTCCTTTAAAGTTATTAAAGTTGAACAAATTCATTGAATCCATTTTGAAGGGCTATTTTGGTTATTATTTTGATTGTTTATTCAACCCAAATAAATGTCTGGCGTTGCTCCTTTTGCAGTTATTCAGCTTGTGCTATTCTGCCAAAGAGAGTCATGCGTCATAACTATTCATTGTATGAGATTTCTTTCTATCAACAACCTCATCTAACCATAGTTCAGAACAACAAAGGAGCACATTATCTCCATCCTGTGACTGAACATTTGACCCTTTTCAATTGGCCACCGTCCTCGTATCTACTGTTAAGTCAATATTTCATACACATCTATGAAAATATTTTACAGCAGCGTTGGAAAACCGGGAAATACTATTAGCTGAAAAGGTCAAATGATCACAAGCCTATAAACATTTATTGGAGTTACAGTGGGAAGAATGATGATATATCTGTTCTCCCTCAAACGTTTGGCTGAGATGTGTAAAGAGTTTATCTGGCGGCTGTGTCTCCTGTGTGTCATGAACATGGTGGTTATCTCTGCGGTAATGGGGAACAGGCAGCCATGATGGAGAGAACAAAGCCATCTGGGTGAACCCGGGCTCTGGAAGAAAACGTTGCCGCTGTGATATTGTAAAAAAATGGGGAAACACATTTCTTCCATTTGGGGTTTCTGTGGCTTGGATCAGCTGTTAAATACGGTGATCCAACACCTGTGCTTCAAGAGAAAAAGATCATCTTTTTAAAAAAACGCTACTTGCAACAAGAGTTCAAATCCTGCAGTATGTCTTTATGTGTGGTCTTATTGTGTCACATGTAATCACTGATCAATACTGTGTTTCAGGACATGAGGCTGAAGGGACACAGCGCTCGTGGACTGAACCCAGCCTTCTCCCAGAGCTTGCCTCTGATCACAGACCGAAGCTCGAGCCACACTCCTGCCGACTACAGTTTGAAAATAGACCGCAGAGACACCGACCTTGACAGTGAGTGCCTGCAAATCCATGTTTCCGCATTAAGGTCAAGAAAATGTCGAATGAAAGCTTCCAGTTTTGATTTTTCCCATGTGTATTACACATGACAATTTCCGATTTCACTGTCCTTATTCTTTCCCTCTCCTTCTAGTGCTGCGGTGTATGATAGGAAGAGTGTACCGACCCTGCTGGGAAGTATAAATGTTTTCCCTCCTTGCGGCCGCCCGCCTCCAAATGTTCTGTAAAATTTCTTCCTCATGTGTTACACTGAAATGCATTTCCTTGTAGAAAAAAAAACACAAGTGTGTAAAACAAAATAAAAGTTTATTAAAAGTGATTGATTGATGAGTGATTAAATTAAATTTCAAGAGCATAGTTGAAGGTTATTGGCACCACATTTTCCACACTGCTAAATGGGTAAAAAAAAAAATCCACTTAAACTGATGTGGAAATGATTAATTTCTTGGTCTATAGACAGACGATTAATCAACAACAGTTTATGTCATGTTTCATGCAAAAACGCCAAGTATCTGCTGGTTCCCGCCTCCTAAATGTGAAGCAACAGCTCCTCCCCATTCTCTGTATTTTGGATATATTTAGATTTTGGGTGGTTGATCAAAACAGTTGACTTGGAGACATAACATGGGACTCTGGGAATTTGCGAAGGATATTTTTCAACTTCCTCTTGACATTGTTTAGACCAGTAATTAAAAGGCATAGTTCAACATTTTGTGAACCAATCTTTTCATGACTCAGTTGATTAATGGTCAACTAATGAACTAAGATAGAATTAATTAAAAAAAAAAAAAAAACTAGTTGCAGCCCTAACTGGAACATTAAATACTATGTACACGCCATTTCTGTCAGTGGGAGAAAACAGCTGTTTCAATGGGAAGTCCATATATTGCCATGAAACCAGTACGATCAGACTCGGAAAAAGCTGGTCAACTTCCCTTGTCCGGCTATCAGCTTCTTCTTACTCAAGCCCTTGCTGACATTCTTTGTAGGCATTTTACTTGGGACGCTGGTGGGCTGTTTTTTCTCTAGAGGCTCATTTTCTGATCCTTCATGTTGTTCAGAATCCACCTGCTTCCTCTTGTTGCCCTTGCTTTGTGTCTGGTTGCCACTTTTCTTTTTGTTTCCTGGGCCTGCACCTCTTTTCTGGACGTTTCCACTTCTTGCCCCGAGAGCAGCCCCTCGCTGTACGCTGCTCTGCTCTCTCTGCTTTCTTGGACATTCAGAGGTTGATTTGGCTGAAATGACTGGAAAAAAAAGGAAATGTAAGTGAGACAACCTGCGAGAAAAATCAATCAATCAGTGCAGCATGGTGGGTAAAAGCTCCATTCAACAATGTCAATAACATCAAACATCAATAGATAGAGAATATTCACAAATTACAGATAACATAAGATTACTTTTTTTTTTTTTTTTTTTTTTTAGAAGAGCGATATACAGAAGCAAGTTACACCGCCGCCATCTTGGCCCTTTTTTTCCCCCGAAGAAAAAAAAAGGGAAAAAGTTGTGACGAAGTTGCTGACGTTAGCCCAGAGTTTAAGCAGGCTGTGTGTTTATTCTATGAAACTGAAATTGAACATTTGTCATGTAACCTGATGGAGCACAGCCTGAATTCCCACAGAACAAAAGACAGAAGGGGAAATGGGCAAAAAGTCTGTGTGAGTGTGTGTGCTTTTTGGTTTTTACTACAGATGTGGGGGTGAGCAGGTTTTATAGAATGGGGATTCATTTAATGGCTGATGGTAAGTACCAGTCCCAGAGCTGGGACTGGGAAGGGTTCAAGGCTGGAGCTGAGAAGGTGTGCCTGGGCCACGGTCCAGCTGTGTGGCGTCAGAGGAAACAGAAATCTATCCCAGCAGAAAAAAGAAAAAAAAAAAAACTCCACGGCTTGTGATAACATTTTGAGCTGTTCTCAGCATGCAGTGAAGTACATAAAGTAATGTGTCAAAAATTAATGTTTACCTGCGGCTGTATCCTCCTCCTCCACCATCTCCTCCTCCTCTTCCACACCTGGGGCAATTTTAGGTTTGGGTGCTGGATGCACACAGGTAGGGACCTGGCTGCTGCTGGGGAACTCCAGCACACGGTTGAGTGGCAGTTCTTCATCTTTGTATGTGCAGGCAAACTGGGATCGGATAACTTGTTCTCTAGCCTGGAATAAACAGGAAAAAACTTTTCACACAGTTGATATGACATAGTGACAAGGTTGTTGAGTATCAGTGACTCAAGGCAGGTGGCCAAGCATTTTGGCTTTTACTGTGGACTTTTGAACCAAAACCCCCTCCACTAATTACAATTTCAAGACGTTCTTTCCCACTCCTGCATGTTTTCAAGTGCTCAAGAAAAGGGTAGGGAGTGCCAAATGACATTTGATTCACAGCCATGCTTGCACAGTAGTGCTTTGAGCCAAAATGTCATGCTCACAAAGACATGTTGATGTTTAGCAGGTATAATGTTAACCATGGTTACCAGCTTACTTTAGCGTTTTAGAACGTTAACATTTATTTATTAGCACTAAACACAAAGTACAGCTGAGGCTGGAATAAAAGTCAGACATCATCAAATTCATCCTGAGGGGAACATGAATGCCAGTAGCAAATTTTATGAGAATCAATTCAGTAGATGTTGAGACGTTTCTCAAAACCACAAATGTCAATCTCATGGTGGCGCTAGGGGGAAAGTCAAGAAGAAGACAGTAGTATTCATTGTATGGGCAGCATGAAAGTCTGTAAGAAATGTAATATCAACCCATCTAATAGTTACTGAAATATTTCAGCCTTGACCAAAGTGGTAGACCCACTGATCAGACATTGCTATTGCTAGAAGAAGAGAAAAAAAGAGGTGGTACAGGGGTTTTGCACATCACATCAAGCTAAGTTTCTTATTTATGACAATTTGACTGTTTATAGCGGTAGCCATTGCTAAAGGTTTGCATAACAATACATAACTCAAAATGCAGTCTAGGTGTAGAAACAGGCTTCAATAGTAAAATGTCTCCAAAACAATAGCTTACACCTCATCAAAAAGCTTTTTTGGACAGATAGTTGTAACAAAGTGAATGATACCGAAGACTTCAATCCAGGCCCAGGGGCACACAGATCCACAGCTTTCATCCACTGTTTGATCTACGCCTGCTTGGGATTATCACAATCCAAGGATTTCACCCTTCAGGCCAGTGGGCCACAGTAGGGAAGAGAAATCTGAGGGAAAAAATACAGCGAGCAAAGCTGGGTGGGTCTATAAAGCACAAAGGGATCAAAGCCTTTGTGCTTTTCAAAAGAACTTCTTAAAAAGAGCACCTAAAACAACACTAAACCTAAGACTGAGGCACACTTCAATAATGGAGCTAAAAATGTATGCTGCCCTGGTTGCATGCTAATAAAACATATCTGAAACGCCCCAGAAACAATGGGAGGGGATGGAAGAGTGAACACAGCCAAACTATGACTGACGGGGAACATCTAATCCAATTACAACAGGTGGGAGCCCAACGTGGCACCGTGTGGTTAGACAGCCTTCATTCCTCTGAGGAAAGCTGTCCTCAAATAACCTCTGCTGCACACCGCCTGACCCACGCTGGAGACACCTGACCAAGACATTCCTGATAATACTTCCAAAAGCAGGTGCAAGCAATTTCTCAGATTTTGTGTTCTCATACGCAGGTGATAGACGAGAGAACTGGTAACAGGTGTGCCTTATTACCATCAGAGAATGATGGAATCGCTCTGAAATAAATGTATATGCTATTATCATATAATCAGATGTTTATAACATCACAGAGGAGCAACATTAAACTGGCATTAAGAGTTTTTAGTTCAAGTTTTTTTTTTGTGCTGTTTGGATCATCTGTGGCACTGAGAGAAAGATTTGGATTTGTCCCAAAAGCAGAAACTAAATCTGTCCATTTCTGTGTGTGCCAGTTGACGTCAGTGCATGATGAAACTGCTGGAGAAGTCTGGGATAAAGTCATTCAGCAGACAACAGGAAACAATAACCTTTCAAGTTTCCCTTGCTAGTCGAGTTACGCGACTGATATGGCATCTTCAAAGTGAAATTGATGCAGAAAGCTTCCGCTCACCGAGTTCAGGAAGCGGTGAGCTGCCCAGGGACCATTACAGCGCACTCAAACAGGAAGGCAGCCAGATTGTGGGGAGCTAAAATGACATCTGCTAGCGCAATCAAATAAAGGAGCCATTTCACAAAATGTGTTTAGCATACATGTTTCACAAGGAGTTCACAGAGCGGAGCTACTTCATGTTAAATGTGGTCCAACCTTTAAATCTAAAGCTGGTTTCGTCAGTATTTTTTGGGGGTGACTCAGCAGTCGTGGCGTGTATGTTATGATACCTGCAAGAATCTGATGAAATAATCCTCAGAGCACACAAACAGTCAAGAGTATACTCTAAACTATTCAAAAAATTAGCATCCAAGAGAGGAAGACTCTGCCAAAATCTGTCAGATTGTCTCGCTCTGACCCCAAAAAGCATTAAGGTAAAGTGACAAAACAGCTGAGCCAGGGAGGAAAGAAGAGATATCGATATCAGATATACATAATGCTACATTGTGCACTGTAAGCAAATGGATCTGAGCCCTGACAATAGGATAACTTATCATCAGGATTGGTTAATGGTTTGAATCCCCTATGAATAAGTAGTTTTATGCCACGGATTTAAACAGCACACTCAAACCAACACTAAGAGCTAAAACACAGCTGTGCAAACGGGAACGGTGGAAGTCAGTTAAGATGTGAGCTTCAGCTAAGCAAATAAATGTTACCTTGGGTTTGAGCAGGTCTAGCCGACTCTGGACTCGGTTCCTTAGGGGTTCTGGAGAACATCCAGTAGACACTTCAGGGGATCTGAGAGGTGAGCCACAATGAGAGGCAGAGACAAGAGGTTTAGAAATTATAAAAAAGTGAGAAGGTTACATGGTCACACTCACCAAAAAATGTGCCCATTTTTTTTTTTTTTTTCAAACGCTGCACTCTCTTTATTGCTGCTTCATATTTTCGACATGTGGGAGATGTTTTCATTAGACTGAGCCCATGTTGGCCTTTTGCAACTAATTGGATACCAGCCATCAAATGTCATCCACCTCCGACAATAATGTAGGTTCCCCCCCTAACCACAGCCAGTAGCTATTTTTTTTTTTTACAATATTATCTTTATTTCAGATGTTTGACCAGAGAAATTATTTCAGTGTGGTGTGGGAGGAGTTTCCTCTGTATGGCTTCAGTGGAGAGTTGTAGTGTCCTATGTTGGTCTAATAGCTGTTTTAGGGGCTTTCCCACTGACTGAATCCCTGTGGTCATGAAGATGGTCAAGTCTAATACAAAGCACTCTGGTGATGACTATTTCAATATAAAATACTAACCATAACTTTTCAGATGTTACAGTCGACCCTAACAGGATGCACCATCACATTTACCTTAAGGCCCCAGCACAATGCTGCAAAATGACTGCACACGTCTCCTAATCTACTGCTCATTAATGTCCAATTTTAAGAAATTTGTGAGAGAAAAATGGTGCAGATTATGGTGCTAGATCATCACATAAAGCTAACTAATGAACATTTTTATTAAAAGATCAATTTGTCAATCATTTAACTTATTAATCAAGTGGTTGCAAATAGTGAAAAATGTCCTGAAATGTCAAAAAATACAGAAATTGCCCATCCTAATTTCCTAAATCTTAAAAGGGACATCTACAAATGATGTATTGTACTCCATCAAAAACCCAAGAATAATGACTTTACAATGATTCAACCACATTTGAGAACCTTTAACCAGCAAATATTTGGCATTTGTGTTTGATAAATGAGACAATTTTAAAAAAGGATTCATTTTAATCAACTAATCATTACAGCATTTTTTCAGCAGTGTGTGCTTTGATTAGCATCTTAGCATGCTAGTGTTTGCCATTTAGCACTAAAAACAAACTACAGCTGAGGATAATTAGTTTTGTAAGGATTCAGTCACTCAGTCAAGTATTGGACAAATTAAAAGTTTAACCTGATGCTACAAGAATTGTTAAGGGATTACCAAAGTCATTACAATTCATTCTGAGGAGGGTGTAAATGTCTGTGCCATATTCCTCTAATATTCACCCCAGTTATTTCCTCTCACATCTACAGTGTGGCTGTAGATAGAAAGTCAGAGGATAATCACAGTAATCAGGATTCATCGTCTGGAAACCATGAAAGTCTGTTCAAGATTTTTTTGTAAATCCATCCAGTTGATATAGAAACATTTCACTGGATAAGTAAAAACTTTGGATGGGCTCTATAAAGTAAATAGGATTCATTCTTTGAGGATCATGAATGTCTGTATTGTATTTGATCTAAATCTGTCCAATAGTTTTTGATATTTCAGCCTCAACTCAAAGTGGAAGCACTGTCAAAGCTCTCCCGCAAACCATGCTAGTGTGGTAAAACTCTTTATAAAATACAATTTTTAGGTTTAAAATACATGAATTGCCATATTAATAATATAAAAGTCACAACCTAGTTTGTACTGCTTGGCCCACCTGAACAACGTGAGGATAGAAAACCCCTCGGTTCCACTGAGGATGGGCTGGTCCTCAGACAGCAGCTCTGCCTTGTTCCTACATGGAGGAGTCAAGGCTTCTTCATCAAGTAGCTCCATCAGAACCTTGATGGTTTCTCGACCTCCGAATGCAGTGCAGTGATTCACCGCGTAAGCCTTTGGCTGCAGAGGAACAACACCACAGCTTCAGTTAGTGTCACAGTCAACTCACACAGATGAAAACCAAAGAAGATGAAGTGGCTTCTCCATGAAAGTATAGACTTCACAAAGCACGCAGGGACCAAGAGTGTAGCTTGCTGGCTGAAGAGCAGAGGTTATACTTTACCCTAGCAGGGCTGATCCCCGTCCTGTCTCCATTGGCAGTCTGTTTCTGAATCTGGTGGATGTGACAGATCTTCTCCTTCAGCTCCTTTGCAGTCTCTTCAGCTGCAACACACACTGCATCTCCACTGCTGCGTCCCTTCACCAGCGCTGTCCTGATGGCGGTCACCAGCCTGGCTCCACATACACTGAAATTTAATTACAGTGACGGCTATAATGACATCTGCTGGGAGAGCTGTATTGTTTTGTAGGTTGAGAAAAACTTGTTTTGGAGAAGAATTGACTCTTTCTTCTGCTGAATACACAAACACACGCACACACGTTTTCATCTGGATGGAATTAATAGTGTTCAAGAGTTCAGCCAATATTTGCCAACATGAATAACTCTCTCCTAAAACTGAAAACCAAGGAAAGCCAGGGCCTTACTCTGAATGTCTTCAAAAGATATACTGCAGCTTCACTTTCAATTAATTGGACACTGACTTTAAGGGCTCAGAGTAATTGTTTCAGTGTTAACATCCAGTTCAGCTTTATTTCACTGTAACTCAGCTTTGCCAATGTTAACAGTTATGAAGCAGAAAATATGCTCCAAATCCCTGTTAAAGTCACCCTGGGCACTGTCACTACGCTCACCGACAGATTGTCAACAGAGAAACTCCAGGATTTCTTTTTCCTTTCCTTTTCTTTATAGTTTTTCAGTGGGCGGGGGGTGGGGGGGTGTCCACACTCACACATTGTCTGCACTGCGTTTCCAAAAATCATAGCAACATATCACTTCTGTACATTTCTAAACAGGCAAGTGCATTAAAGCGTGTTAGAAAAAAAGACCGCAGTAAGGTGGAGAGGCGGTGGTCTAACCCTGACCCGACTCTGATGCGAAGGAGCGGGGCTCAGTAACAGAATCATTTGGGAAAACAGATGTTCACTGAACAAGGGGCCCTGAACTCTCCATAGTAGGTGTTTGTATGAGGAAATACAGTACTCCGCTGAGAGCATAAAGGCACAGACTGTTGAAAGACACGTGTTGGCCGAGTTCATCACAGTCTCATCAGCCTGCATGAACTGAGAACTCTCCAAAGAGCGGTGAGAACCCAATCCACTACTACGCAAACATCACAATGTGTTGTTATGGCTCGACCGAGAGGAGCTAGAGTCGCTACTGGGACCGCTACAAAGGGTGCCTTCAACAGCTTCACCTTCACGCTCGACCCTCTCATGATTGAATGGCTAAATCATTTCTGATAACCACTTCTGTTGTGGTGCCAAAAGGCTTCCACATCCAAAATAATCTGTAATGGTATGGAGAATGATCTGTGCAGCTCCAGATTTGATGATAATTCATCAAAGTAAGCACATCAGACAGAAAACAAGTTATTCAGCAAAGACAGGCTTTGATGTAGTGAAGATGAACATGCTTTAGCAATTCGAATGTTATCACGAGAAGAAGTTTAGATGGGAGTCATTACAGGGTTTTGAAGGAAATAATAAGCTGCAGTAGGACAGGTGGATTTTATGATCACAGGTGTGATGTCAGTACCCCTGGCAGTAAAAATATGCCAACCAGTATCAGTTCAGCTTTCTGTATTAAATCACATTCATCAAAATTGAATGGGCCACACCAGAAACTGGGGAGAAGGAACTGCATTATTTAACCTGAATATGAATTGCATGGAAGAAGTGAAGCAAATCCCATTCAATAATAAATTATGAGATTCATTGTATTTGACTTCAGCCACTGCCAGATACTGAAACGTGCTCAACTATTCCGGGAATCTCTGTATGATTTCTCCGGAGATGGATTATGATTACATGAGATTAAGACTTACAATCAATTAAATGCAGCATTTTTCATGATGTATTATATGTAATGGAGAACATCATCAAATTGTCAGTCTTGCGTTATTTGGGATTATCTACTTTAAACTAGTGATTTATACTTGATATAAGGATATATGAAACAAGGGGGGAAAAAAAATGACTGCAACCAGTGTTTCAGCATGTGTAAAGACTACAAATCCACCTAATCTTGACATGGTTAAACTGACATTTAGCCGTAAATGGATGAAATTACATTTAAAGAGAATAAACCACTGCAGTACTTGCAAGTCACTTTGGTTACTTTCAGATGCTTATAGAAATACTCAGTGATTTTAACTGGACCACAGACAGGAATACTGCAACAGCTCTAAGTGGCTTGATGGTCTCCTGCACTAGGCATCGCGTCACCAGAAGAAACCAGTGCTGATTAGTTCCTAGAAGTCTCCATGCCGTGTGGCGGTCCAAATATGCCGTCTAATCTTTTTTGGCGCTCTGATGCAATATTACATTACAAAGTAGGTTCCCGGACACAAATAATAAAAAATAAAACATCCAAGTTACACAGTAAAAAAAAAAAAGCTTACAGTACTACTATGAATCCACCAGCAGTAATTTCAATCAGAAGGGTGCTTTTAGTGTCAGTTAGGATCTTCTTAATGTGTATTTGGACATTTTTTGCGGGAAAGGAATAACAACTAAAAGCTACAGTTTTGTAGACATATTTTATCCCTGTAATACTTTTACTTAAGTGTCTTTTTGGTAAATATGAAGCTAAAGCCAACAGGCCATTAGCATTAAGTCTAGAAGTGGAGAAAACTGCTAGTCTGTTTCTGACAAACAAAATATCAAATTTTAAATGTTGTTAAGTTTAAAAATGATGGTAGGAACATTTTTTTTTAAACCTTGGACAAAGCCGAGGTCAGCTTTCTGTTTCCTCTCCTCATGCTAAGCTAAACTAATCGGCTGCTGTTATTCCATTCTTAAACAGATATGAGAGTGCTATCTTATAAACTATTTCTTAAAATGTGAATCTATCCATCTATGAAACATGAAAATATATTTTGTACAGTAAAAGATGAGTCATTAGTATGCGTCATTAGAGTTTTAAATCATTCAGTTCTTCTTGCTTTATCTAATTTTCGAGCTGCAACTCTGTGACACTTTTACACAATCCAAATTCAAAACTGAACAGGATTCCATCGAGAATTTACAGCTCAGCTCTAAAGGGAGCGCGTTCATGCCTCCTAACTTTTACAGCCGATTCTGTCACAGGAGGGAGGCATTACCTCAAAAGCAACAGAAAGACAGGGAGCAAGTGGAAGCCTGGATTATGCTGCATTGTGTACCTTGGGTCAGGAATCTCCCCCAGTATTTCCTCCAGGTTGTCTAGAAACTGGACAAAGTCAGACAGGCCTTTGACATGTTTCCTCAGTGGGTCAGACTGAGCTGGAGCGTAGCCCTTCCCTCCGAGCTGGATGGCCCTCACAAAAGATGTCACAGCCTGCAAATGCGGGAAAGAGCCCCAAAATGTTGCACCAAAGAGGACTACTCCAATTTTAAAGTCAGAGTTTCTGTGTTCATGTTATGTAAAGAGCCACTACATCATCATTTAAGTCTCAAAGCATGTGTGGATGTTTCTTACCAAGAAGAAGGAAGTATTGCTGTTATGTGCAGCGTGCTTTACGTCAGTAAATGTCTGTCGTCCGAGGGCGCGACTGGGAACATCTAGAGTAAGCGCCAAGGCCATGTCGTTCTTGGAATTCACGAGCAAAGTCAGATAGGAGCAGAAAACCCTTCTCACTGCCATTTTCACCTATTGATAACAAACAGAATAGACAGTCACGTTAGGTTAGGTGATGAAAACAAAACCTTTGGCTGAATGCCAGTCCAGGTTGTGTTTATCAACCACCAAAAAAGGGACAGTAGCTTTACTGCCTGAGTAACAGCAGCTGACAGCTCGTATTAAAACTCCCAAAAAAAATTACGTCACCCCTAGCTGGTAGTGTAGCAGCAGCGAGCCTCCACTAAAAACTCATAAATTTGCAAGTGACAGAGAAAAGTGGAGAAAAGAGACTGTTACAGAAGCTCTTGGCCAGCCACACATTGTGTTGTGTTTTAAACATCTGCCCAGTAATTGAATTCACATTGCACTCTTAAATCCAAGTGATATGATCTAGAGTTCCTGTCAATAAGGGCAGGATGGATTCCAGACAGGAATTAAGTATGCTGAATTCTGGAGAAGTCAATGCATGGATTAGTGCCAGGAGGAGAAAATGCATTTCATATTACAACAAAAACTTTTATAAAGAGGAAAAAGGGCGAGAGAGGGCGATTCTCATGGTCATTTTTGTACATGTTACACCTTTTATTGGTGCATGAAAGAGTATACAAGCAGTACCTGTGAGCTGCAGAGCCTGTCTCTACTAGACGGTGTTGACGGGACTGAGGGGTCAGGTACTTCTAACATCTCCATGTTGCTTGATAAGAATTCAAATAGCTGGATCTTGGCAAAAGAAAAAAAAAAAAACATAATCAGAGAGATAAATTAATTGACCTTATCTCTAACTCAGTAGTCAATCTGATCTACTGCGATCAACATAATCAGTTTGATTTCAACCAGCTCCAACTCACCGGGCTCACAGGCTCGTCTGGGTCGGAGTCCACTCTCAGCTGTTTATACATGGAGAGGATATCAACCAGGTCCACAGTGTTGGAGCGCTTGAGGAAGGATTCGTATGCTTCCAGGATGAGATCATAGTTCTCCAGGCGTGCAAAGTTGGGGGGTGGCAGGTGAAGTTTGTGTAACAGTAAGTGTTTCCAGGCCATCAGGACATCACTCAGAGCCACTTTGAACTCTCCGCTTTGCTGTCACAGGAAGAGAGAAAACAGTGAAAGCAGCAGCCATAATTACTGACGGCCTGGAACCAATCAGTTCAAAAGCAGAAAGACCTTCTCCTGCAAAAATGGGCCATGAGCGGACTCAGCCGGAAATCTGTGGTAATGTCATCAGTTATAGATGTGATGACAGTCAGCCTGATGGTTCAATTGAAATGATGATGATGATGTGGATTGGGCTCATACACACAAGGCAGATTACTTACAGCAAGTACATCGGAGAACATTGACATTGTATTATTCCTCTTTCACTGCAAAGTATTTTCATTTTCTGGTTTATCTGCTGATTTACGTTCTTTTGCAAAAAAGGACAATAACCTCAGCTCTAAAATTATTGGCATACACAAATGTTTTGCATAGTTTCATATTGAATAGGTCTTCAAAATTTAGATACTAAAAGATTATAAACGACCCCACACATGTCCTGTATGAGTAGTTTAAAACATATGCTACTAGAAATGTATTTTGGATTTCCTGTATGTAAAAAAGAAAGAACATAGAGACTGTTTTTTATTCAGGAACCATTGGACTTGTGGAAAACCACAGTACAAGAAATGGTTAAGCTTGTGTGTAGATTGATAAATGAACTTTTTAATATAATGGGGCTCTTGGTTTTGGATATTGTTGGTCATCTTGGGATTGGCATCTCTCCTTTCCCCTGTATTTGGTGAATGTTTTTTGAGTTTGGATGAATTGTGTATTTTTATATTATCAAATTCTCAGATTTCCCCTTAAGGGTTGAGTAAAGGATTTTGAATTGAGCTGAACAGTTACCTGTTTATTTACTTCTGCTATGGCCAGCTGCAGCACCATCAGCATGCTATCAGCTCCATGAATGGTGGTCCTCTCAGATTGTAAAATCCTGTGGCACTCTCTCCTGAATGTTTTCACCATCTGCTTTAGATGGTCTCCTGGAGTCTCCATTGTTCCCCTTATAACAACACACAGGGAAAAAAAAAACTTAGTCGAAATTTGTGCAAAACGTGGATTACTGACTCAAAGATAAACATGTGAAATCACTTAAGTCTAAGGGTAGGTTTCTCTTTTGCTTGAGTACATCAAGCAAAGGGCAAATTAACTTTGAGGGAGTAAAATAAAGTGAGGTAAAATCAAAGTACAAACGTAATCTGTGACCGGGGTGCAAAGATTTATGGTGTAATCGTCTTGAAAAGAGGCCTGGGTGGCACATAAGTTTAATTCAACATTAATTTATTCCCTTTTAACAACGTATCTTTACGTCACTCCCGACCACATGCATAAATATACGAGTTTGCTAAGTGTATCGATGTAATAAATCACAAACAATGTTGATTAAACGATGCAAACCTCTAATTTTTGTAGTCGGCTCCAACAACAACACACGTCCACGACGGAGAGCAGCTGTTTTGAATTTTTAAATTGCCTCTGACGTTCACCACCTCTCCACCAATCAGCGTGCAATACATGAGACGATCCAGACAGTGGAAGCCGTCCGTGAACATGAGATGTTTCTCTCAAATCAAATATTGTTTATACATTTTAAAATGCTAGTAGGAATTATTTAGGTTAATTAAAACAGTTTACTTTAAATTACATACAGATACACCGTGGAAAAAAGCGATGTTTTCTTTCATGTTGCGAATAGCAACCCCTTCACATTTTGAACTTAGTGGCACAATCCGTGACGTATAAGGAAGAAGGGTGAAAACATCTCCAACGCGCGGATCGTTTGATTGAACGAATCAGCTAAAAAATAAGGTGGTAATGTATATCAGTCATTACTGTATGTTGAACCGAAATAGACGAGACTCACTTAAATATACTATAATTATCTAGGTGTCAAACTGAACGTCAAAGCACAGGAGTGAGAGGGGAAGATAAACTTGTATGTGGCTAAATGCTAACTGTAGTTAGCCTGAGCTCACTTCTGAAGGAGAGGATTCAGTCACGTTTATCCCCTTTATGTCAGATCACACGTGTTATTAACCCTATGGTGGTTTAACGGTACCACACAGAGGATAATATACATATTATAGATATCCATTAGTGTACACAAATAACCAGAATATGAAGCATTCAGCTGTAGAGAAGTCATAATATTTCCATTCATTAGTTTGCCTCCTATCCCAGCAGGAGTGTAATAGCTTATAAATATAATACTTATATATTTACCTATGTAAAATGGAATAAATAACCTAATCATTTCAATTGCATAAGTGGTGATTATTAGGAGTAACTGCACAATGCATATATTGTTTTAAACTATAAATATTGATAATCGTGGTCAATATGTTGAATGTAATTTTCTTCAATTTTAATTATAAACCTGTATCAGCTCATACTGATAAGATAATATTCTTTTAGTAGTCCCACTGTGGGGAAATTTACATTATGGCAGCAGGAAGTAAATACACAAACTTGGTGTCAAATAATAATATACTTGAGTTCGATATTGTTATTGCTTGGTTATACTGAAATAGTAGTATGTTCAAAATACTTATATGTATATTGAAAAGAGTAGTGTGAAATTGTCCATGTCAGGGGTCTGTGTGGTTACTGGGAGCAGTACTGGTTGTACAGTCTGACAGCTGCATGAGACAAGATGTATCTTTGTTGATGCCTCTTGGGAGACATCCAAATGGACACAGCAGTACAGTGGGAAAATAAAGTACTGTACTGTAGCAGCGTAAAATATTATATACAGTAAACTGGGTCTTTGTGTAAATAAATCTGTAATCTATATGAAGAAGTTCCTGAGATTACATACATGTGTAGTGTCCCTGTGATTTCCATTGTAAGATTCATGTGAGTGATTGGTGTGTAGTTTTGAGTCCTAGTTAATGGTGTGGGAGGCACTGGAAGTTGTGGTGTTGTGCAGTCTGAGAATATATTTTACATATTTTTCCGATGTAAATGTCTCTTTCTGTTATTTAGGATTATTTAATTTTCTGTATAATTTTTACTCTTAAGGACCACAATGTCAAGAAAATTCCTTGGCAACCTGTTTCTGATTGTCACCCTCTAATTTAGCTCCAGCATAAGTGATATAATTGGAGGTAAACCTATCAAATGTAAAACACTTCTTTTCATGAATTATCTGAGATTTAGGTGTGTGCCCCTTCTAAGACCAGATATACTAAACAAAGGTTTGGATGAAGTTTGGCTTGTCTAACCTTGTGTCACAGATGTTAAGGAATTACTTGATATATGAAAGCTTGGACACAGTGCTCTGTTAGTTAATACAGACTTTTTAAAAAAAGAGGTAGAAAACATGTCATTTAATATCCTTTTTTGAATTTTAACTATATGCTATGTCCTTACAAAAATGTCTACTTGTGGTTCTGGTCAGGATAGCAGTGGCTAATATTGACACCAGCTTTTATTATAGATATGCTGGTTTATGTCATGATTGTAATACAAGTCTTCTGGAGAATCTATTAAGAAAAAGTTTATATATAAAATAACCATAACATTTCATCACATTGATCTAACAAGACATTCTTGTTGATATGCTGTATTGCCCATAACAACTTAATACACATTGGAATTGCAAAATGTATCATATCGCCTTAATCTAGCTCAAGTCAGTATCTGGCTTTGTTCAGTATTTCCCCAAACATGAGACTAACTGCGTTCTCTCTCCTCTCTTTTTCTGATTTCATCCAGTTTTCTGATTTGAAGCCGACCGCACCAGGACACACAGCATGCAGGAGGACTCTAGCCGCAGTCCCAGCTACACAGTGGCATGTGATGACTATGTTCACGTGGTTGAGTTCAGTCCTTTCAGTTCTGGTACTCCTGCCTCTCTCCTGGCCTACGGTGGGAACCAGTATGTGGTAGTGGGCACTTGTCTCTTCCAGGTGAGTAATGCACCTTCACAAAGCCTGTTTTTTTTATTTATTTTTTTTTATCCCTTTTCCTTTCTTTTAAAACACACGTGTTCCCACAGGAGGAGGATATGGAGATTGAAGGAGTCGAATTCACTGCTCTCCGTGTTTTCCATCATGAATTGCGAGTCGATGCTCTCGCCTGGAGCCCAGAGTCCCACCTGGACAGGATACCCACTATCAGGTATTCATTGACAGTCAAACCTCAGATTACCCCTGCGGAGTCAATGACTTTATTAGATTTTGGAGCAGCTTGTGGATAAATGGTAAAACCAGGGTTCAAAATATATTGTGTCAGCATTAAATGGCAAATAGAAAAGGATACAATGTAATTAAGGCATATTGAGCTCAGTGATACACTATACCAATTGTTTTACCACTATTATTCACTCTTGTCAAGCCAGAGCAACACATGAGAAAACCAGCAGGGCATTTTGGCAGCTCAAAAGATCCTCTGTTGTCCAAGAGGCAAAATGATACTTGAAAGCAGTCTATTATGGTTGAAAAGGGATGTAAATGAAAGGACACTTGTTAATATATATGCAAAGTGTGTTAATAGACTTGAAATATCATTTTAAGACAGAAAGCTACAAAAATGTACCGACCAAAGCAAAACAGGATTATCCTTTTCGCAAAAGCTGTGTATGTTTATTTGCCTAAAATCTTGAATGACTTCCAGTTGGCAACCTAAAATTTAAATGATTCAGATTGCACAAAAAAAGAGAAAAAACTGTATAAAAACAGTAAAAAAAAAAAAATGTTTGCTTTGGAAAACCATCAATATTATAGTTATGTACACATAATTTAATATGACAAGACTAAAACCAAATCCAAAATACTCCAGTAAGAGAAGGCATCCAGAGTTCATATTAATAGTGTCCATGTGAAGTGTGCTTATTCATTAATCAGCGTAATTATTGACCTTAATGTAATAATGTTGTTATGATGTGAAATCTGCGGCTCAAGTGCTTCGTGTTATATAAGGCGTCATCAGAGCCTTTGTTACAGGATTAGGTGTCAAGCTGTAGTACTTCATTCCCTCATAGCGACCTGACGTCCGTGTCTTTTAACACAACAGGAAAATTACACAAAAACATTCCTCTTGTAACCAGAACAAGAGACAGCTGTAGAAAAAGCACAGCAGCCACGCTGTGTGAAAGTAGTCATCGCCGCCTCTCACTGTCACACTGCAGCTGCCAGGATGTGAGCCAAGTTATTTCAGGTGGCCTTGGACAGGAGGGGAAGTAGCCTAACTGTAGATTGTTAGAAAGCAAGAGTTTCCTCCTAATTTGAGAGGTGGATGGGAAGGCTCCGCGGTCCCTCCGGAGGTGTTTAGGCTTTCTGTAATTGAAAGGGAAAGGCAGCGATAATTCCTGGCCTTCTGTGGTTTACTCCAGAGGGCCTTCGAGCCAGCCCTGTGACGTGCGCACATGTTATTGCGCTGATGACTACCCACTCAGGTTCCATCCCTCTTTTGGTCTGCACGTAGCTGTGCCTTCCAGGAAAAGTACAACGTTCTCACGGGCTTGCCTCAAGCGGGGGCCCAGCAAGAGAGAGAGTGAAGAGATGAGGGGAGGAGAGGGGGGCTCAAGCTGCAGCGCCACCACCATCCAACACAGCAGCTTGTAAAAGGATGAGACCTGAAGGAGACTAAACACCCCACACAAAATTAAATATACAGACTTTTTCAGTCTAGAGCTGCAACAATTAGAGGATTTAAATGAATGATCGATTGCAAGAAAATGAATCAGCGACTATTTTGATAATTGTTTCATAATTTCAGTCATTTTTGGAGCAGGTTTTCTTGATCTAACTTCTCAAATATGACTATTTGCTGCCTTTGTTCGTAAGTTAATTTGATGTGTTTAACATTTTAGGCTCTGAACGCTCAAAAAGAAACATGTATGAAATGAGCTGAACCGATTACTTAAATGGTTTGAAGATTATTTTGCAGCATCTTTGATCATTTATTCTTTATTTTTTTTAGTTTTTCCAGCAAAAATGCCCCATATTCTACCATTTCAGGCTGTGGTGGTGGTGGGTCAAGCTAGAAATTGTACCCTTGAATCCAAATTGCACAGTCAGCATTGACTTTATGTTTTCAGGCCTGTGGAGGTAATGTCACATAGAAAAGGATGACCTTGTGTCCCTAAAGTCACAATACAACAACAAGAAAGCTTCAATTCAGTGATTCTGAAGTTTAGTGGTGTTTCCCTTTAATAATAACTGTAATTTTATTAAGTAGGATTATTGGAGATCATTCAATAAATGGCTTTGACATTAAGCTTAACAAAAAAAGCAAAAACAGCCAAAATGTGTTCCATGCTTTATTCCAAAGTACAACATTATAATTTGTAGGGTTAGAGGGTCTATCCTAATATAATCTAATCTACTGTAGCAGTAATACCCTGAAGCACGTTAAGGGTGTTTGTAGTGACATCATGCCAAATCCATCTGTGCCTGCGACTGAAAATGTGTGAACCGCTGTCTGTTTATTCTGGTGATATGTGTGTGTTTTTCTTGTCATAAGTGAGTTAGTGTAATTGTGTGAATAATTGCAGGCACTGGTATATACTAGGACTGATTAGAGGGAAAGTCCTCTGCCTGGCTCTGCACAGGCTTTGAACAGAGACATGCGTAAATGGCGTGAGGAATCTTGTTTTTCTCCGTGTTTATCTTAGCTTGCAATTAGAATCTCCCTGGCAGCATTTCTACTGATCGCTGTCCAAGTTCCTACCACACACACTGACAGTCTCATCCAGAGGTGTCAGTCTAGGCGGTTGCGGGCATGTATGTAGAAAGAGATGTCATCTGTCATTGGGCCTGTACAGTCTGACTCTGTTTTGATGTTCTTTCTTTCTTTATTTTTATATCCTCTTTCTTTTCCTCTTCCTCTCTCTCTTTGCAGATTTTGCACCGCCGCAGCTGACAGAAAGCTACGCCTGTTGACTTCTGATCTTCAGGATAGGCATGAAGTCAAGGTAGAGCAACATCTGGAGCACATTGGCCAGAATTGCCCTTGTCAGTTGGCATCAAACTTTCTCTACTTAGCATTAACATTTGGTACTTAGTGATACAGGAAATGTAGCCGTACAGACACAAAGTTTTCAACAAAATCTTCGCTTTAACAGTTTATTGTATTGTATTTACAGTTCACATACTGTTTTTCTACATTGTTTCCTAGGTGATAGAGGGACACACCAGCTACATTAACCATTTGGTGTTCGAGCCCACAGNNNNGTGTGTGTGTGTGTGTGTGTGTGTGTGTGTGTGTGTGTGTGTGTGTGTGTGTGTGCATGTTCCCAGCTTCTGATTTTGAGTTCTGTTCTCTGTTAATGGTGCAGAAAGTCCTGACTGTGTTTCCACAGTGAAACATGATGCTAAGCACAACATGCTCCGGTGTGACTGTGCGTAAGCACAGAGCCGCTTTGTAGCTTTTCTAGCTAATTGGTTAAATATGGAAATCCAATTAGCTGCAGAAAGATTTTCCTCTCTAAGGGGGGCCTGTAACA
Source organism: Rastrelliger kanagurta (assembly GCA_024605255.1). Taxonomy (NCBI): domain Eukaryota; kingdom Metazoa; phylum Chordata; class Actinopteri; order Scombriformes; family Scombridae; genus Rastrelliger; species Rastrelliger kanagurta. The sequence continues at coordinate 2,643 of JANJYQ010136540.1, read as the reverse complement.
AGGTCCCCAAATTTCCCTTTTCAATTAATACTTGAGGAGGGAAAATGTGTGTCAGTAGCCAGGGTCACCTCAGGGACACCCGCCTTAGGAGGCTGGGTCTCTTGCAACATGCAGACCTGGGTTGCATCACCCAGACTTGTTCTTGTATTAGTAATGCACCATGAGGGTACACATGCTTTAAAATGGCTCCCAGCAATATTTTATATGAACAATGAGTCAAATGACTATAATATAAAAGAGGTACAGTACAATTCAAACATTGAATCACGTTTCCATCCACTTGAATGAAAAAAGTGTTTCTAAACTTTTGACTGGTAGTGGAAAAAAACTCACCAGTCTCTGCAGTCCTCCTCAGCTCTGTGGAGCTTTTCAGTGTCTTTCAGCTTGTTGTTTTGGTTTTATGACTCACATCTGTTACTGTTTTATCAGGGAGCAATTCTGATAACTGAAATTATTTCAATTATTTTATGTAGCAAAAATATAAAGTAATTGCTGGTTCCAGCTTCTTGCGTAAAGAAACTTTCTCCTTTTCTGTGTTTTATGTCATTATCAAATATCTTTGGTTTTTGGACTCTTAGTCAAACAAAACAAGACATTCGAAACTGTCACTTTGAGCTTTCAGAGCATGTGATGGGCTTTTGTTTTTACTCTTTTGCGGACTCATGAATCAGTAATGAAAGTAACCATTCATTGCAGCTCTAGTCTGGTTAAATTACACTGGTTGTTATGGCAAGTAGTTTAATTTTATGGCAAACTGTGATGACAGTACTTGTAAAGTCAGGAAGAAATTCGATGAAGTTGGTTTATTGTCCAGGCCTGGAGTGCAGCATATCCATGCTTTCATATTATTTTAAAAGCAGTGATAAATGTGTCTGTCTCAAACCTGACAACCTGTTTATTTATCATTGTTTTACACTCTGATGGTCACATACTTGGTGATTGTCCCATCTAGGTCAGTGCCCTTTCCTGCCACATTTGACCGTCTGAGAGCGCACAGAAAGGAGAACGATCCCCTCTCCACTCTCCTCTTCCCCTCCCTCTTCTGACCAGCCAGAGAAAATAGTAGTGCGCTCCATCTGCTGAAAGATTTAAACTCTGTCATGTTGAGAAAATATGGGACGCAGGAGGAAGACAGAGGCGGAACAAGGGATAGCTCAAGTTAACAGGAGAGGACCTTCCAGTCAGCCCACACAAACTGAGCCTCGATATGAGAGGAGGAAACTGGTCCTGTGAAAAAGGGAGGGAGGGAGGTGTATGCTTGCATGTATAGGCTCATGACCTCTCCATCACTCTGTTACGTTTGGCAGCAGTACCTCTACTATAAGTTTGCTTAGCTTTGTCATCACTGTCCCCTGCAGTTGTGGGAACTCTGCTGTTGCCAACATGCAACCTGACGCTGCCGCATCTAGGTGGGGAACCAGACTCCACTTCCTCAGGGCATTTATACATTCGGTTCATGTAGTCTAAACAGCTCGCTGTATCAGTATAGGTGGAGCGGAGGATAGTCTGTGGGGAAATCGTCGCCACCTAGAGATCGTCAGGGAACACTGCAGCTTCTTGAGGGGATTTAAGGTTGACTGAGTTCGCAGATGAACTTGGTATAATGCACACCTGCTGCTGCTGCTGCTGCATTATGTGTATCGTTCAAAGCATTTTGTTCCATTCTTAGTGATAATCCATTGGTTTTTTTCCCATTCCATCTTTTATGTTATGTAAGGGAAACAAATTATAACAGCTAGATATCTTATCCATGCTTCCAACCTGTCTTCTATCCCAGTTTTTTTTCTGATGTGATGTGCCCCTACAGTCCTATCAAATGAAGTGAACCATAGACCTGCCATGTTCTACTTATTTATGTTCTTATGAAGAGATTATAAATCAGATGTTATTTAACAATTATATAAAAGTACTTTTTTTTCATAGAAAGTAAATGTTCAAACTGGAACAAAACAGTTTGTACTACCACCAGAACCAGGAGATTTTAACAATTTTTTATCCATTATGTTTTAGTGTTTAGTCATCACCTTTATCTATCTATTTCATTCATTCATTTCATTTATCACTTTTAATAAATTGGTGTACTTAAACTGTTACGCCAAGTCCTTCAGCTGTTTGTTTCAAGCAGTTATCCTTTAGCTTTAGCAATCGATTTCAAATAATTGTCCATTACTGTGTATTTAAACTTTTAGAAATATGTTTCAACTCACTAGTTGGAGCTAGCATTTTAAATATTTAGCTTATCTTAAACTTGTAGCTATTTCAACCATCTGTTTATTACATAAAGCTCTCTACTTTAGTTGTTTGGGCTTGGCCTATTTATTTCCACCGGCCATCCATTAGCTTTAGGAGTGTATTTCAACTGTTTATCCATTACTTTTTAGCTAGTTTAATGGATTAAACATGACTTTTATCTATGTATTTCAACCAAAATTTTAATATACATACAAATGATTCAGTCTTGGCTTTCCACAGGGTGGCCGGGTGATGCACTGCGATGGGATTATATTGTCCAACTTCTCCACTTCTCTCTTTCCAGACAGTCACGTTCGATTATTTACTCTGTTCTCTACAGTAAATCAGATCACACGGCGCTAACGGCGTTTGCCGCTTCCTCCACTTTTGGGAAACATTGACAAACCATAA
>JANJYQ010136181.1:0-12687 GCA_024605255.1 Rastrelliger kanagurta | reverse complement strand
TGTGTTTACATTCATCAGTGGAGTCTTTACTGGCAGCCCAAACCTGTTTCTACTGTACTGCATCTATGTGACAACATCTTTAAATAGACTTGAGAAACTATTTGCTTGTTGTATCTGCCAGCTTGGTTCCTCTCTTTTAACAATCTGGGCACACTTAATATTTGGTTTTTTTGTACTAACTTTAAAATGATTTTTTTTAAACAAAGCTAAAGACTGCAGGGGACTAGAGGAAATGTAATATTTGCCTTTAGACAGGTGTGCAGGAGAGTAAGTTGTGAATTTAAGTGACAGAAATCAGCTCCTGCACATAGCCAGTAAGAAAGAAAATGTTATATAGTTATCCATTTTTCTAAAAAGCACACCTGCTCACTGTTGTAAAAACAGATAGCTATAACTGAATTTCATTTGTGAAGTCTTATAGGATAAGCAGGAGTGGGACACTCTTCTATTTTTATACCCAACCATATATTTATAACATGCTGTCCTATTGCAGACAGAGTGGTTATTATGGCACAAAGGTGTTCATGAATGGATTAATGTATAACGTGTGATTCAACAGATACGAGAAATTTCAAGCACAAATGTTAAATATATCAAATGACCAAGCATATTTATGAAGGGCCAACTGTTCTTGCTATGAAATCTTAAGCTAGTCAGTGACTCCTCAGCTCATGAGACAATCAGTAAATCACTTCCATGCATTAGTGACTTGATTAAGTAAGATACAACCAGTTGGCAACTGAAGCTTTTTACAAATCATTATGTAATTGTACCCTCCCTTCACTGCTGGGTGCAGGACTCTTGTGTGTAATTGATTGCTCAAATGGCCTGCTCCTAACACAAATAAACAACATTTAAGAATGTGCACAAGACAAGAGTCCTCACAATATAACTTTGGAATTAATATGCATAGACATGTTTTCAAGCAGAATGCAAATTATGCATACATTGCATTCATTACACTTTCCAATGAAGAAAATATTACCTTTGAAGATCACACCTTGCTGCTCAATAAACTGCAGTTTGACGATATGTTAAGTAGCTTTATGCTAATGTACCTTTATAATTAGTTTTTGTTAACTGAAAAGCAGTAAGCTTGGCCAGAAAACTGAAATAATTATATGATACAGATTCAAGTAGAAACCGATTGAGTCAATTGTAAACCAGCAAGGTAATCATTGTTTTAAATGTGTGAATTAAACCCCAGATGTTGCTGCTGAAGAGTATATTAACTACTGCACAAAGTGAACATATGCCTGAAATAAATGCTCTTAATGCAGAGGCACAAGCTCAGTTGGTGGTGTGTTTGTATGAACAACTAAACATTAATGGAACGGTTTGCTCGTTGAGGAATACGTTAGTATGTTCACATATTAACAAGCAAGATTGAATATACAAAATCTCACTACATATTCATAGCTGGTGATGTGTTGGATAACTAGCAAAAATCATGCTAAATAATAGGTGCAACACACCCTGAACAATAGTAGTGTTACTTGCATACTTTCTCTTTCTTTCACAATTGTATTTTCATCAAACAACCAGGTTTGACAATCAACACATAATACATTCTACATTTGCTCTGTATCAGTTGGCAGATTAACAGCAACTTAGAAAAAGGAAATGCTTATCTTTCACATGGCTTTTTAAAATAATTTTCTATAGGCAATCAAGGCAGAGTAGACATACATCTGATTTTGTTGGCAGATGTGCTGAGAAGGCCAAGCTGTGAAGTGATGAGAGATAGTCCCACAATTAGAAGGTTAACATGAAAGTAAAAGTGTCCATCCTTGATGTATCTTCAACCAAGAAGCTGAATCTCATTAAATACATTTACAGTATGTAAACAATGAGATATACAAGTAAGCAAAAAGATCATATTTACATCATTGTAGAAGTAGATTGCCACTGTCTGCATCCTTCTCAATAACGTTTGGCACAAAGAGCAAGCATTTTCCGCCTCAATGAACTATACCTTCAATTAATATTAGAAAGCTGAGACATTGCACTGTGCACATTACAAATAAATCAACATCTAATTCTACTTAGAATTACTTACAAGACTACGAGGATCAAATTTGGCTCATAAGAAGGAAAAATAATGCAATACTGAAGGACACGTTCAACATGTCCGAGGCACTCGCTGCAGAATCGAAAGCATGAATTAATATAAAAGAACCTGTTTATAAAACACCTGCAGCGTCAACGCCCTCTGTGTACTGGCAGAATATGACCTATTAATGTGAAAACAGAACATTGTTGGCTTACACGCTGCAGGGAGCTTGTAAAGCCACAACACAGTGTTTGTAACATCTGAACAAACTACTTCATGAATAAAAGGTTTTTGCTCTTTTAAATTCCATGGTGACATTGTTTTGGATAATCTGTGAATGATCTGCATGTGATATCTTTCTGTTCATCAGCCTTAAGTCCACTGTCTCAAAAGACTGCACCAATTATTTGTTTTTCTCTGAAAACAGTTGGCTGGTGAATTTAGATGCGCTTATGCTGTAATTTCACATTGTATGCTTGCAGATGAAGAATATTTTAAATCAAATGGGACTGACAGGAAATACTCATTGCCACTTTGACAGTGATAGCGACAGCTGTCTAACCATAAGGACACCTAATCTCATAATGCTACAACCACAAACTAGTCCTTTCCCTCATGCACTTTGACATTCACAAGAGTGGCCTTGAAGGAATTTGCTGAGAAAATAATTGCACAGCACTTGACCAGTGCATTTCATATTCCAGAGGGAAAGTGACAAACTAAAAGATTCACATTTCATAGTCCTGGCAACCAGCCGGGGAACATCACATACAATATATTAAAAGATGTACAACAACGGATGTCAAATAGCTAGCATCATCAGCATATACTATAAACATTAATAAATAATCTTAGTCAACAATTGGCTCCAGTTTTATGTTTTCATTTTCCTTCTGAATGTCTGCACATTCACTGTTAAACACTTCATATAAGTTCTGACAAAGCTATTTACAATTTCATATAAGGATTGTTTTTTCTTAATTTAAAGACATTCATTAACATCCGTTAGTTGACTTGTCGTTTCAAGTTGTTGAAAGCAATGAATCATTTTAGAAAGTAAAAAAGCATGAGATGCACTATTTCTGTGTATTTAGAGTCATATATACTCAGTTCGGGGGTCTTGTAGACGTTATTCAAACTGAAATCTGGCACATGAGAGAGCTCCTGGCAGCCATGCTGCAAACACATGCAAAAGGTGACACGGTCATGCGTCCACGTGCTGGTTAGGTGACTTTGAATGGAATGTGATGTAAGCAAAATGAATTCACCCAGGCAGACTTGGCTGGTTATCATTAACACTGAAACAGCAAGGACTCTGGCTCCTTCTTGTACAATATCCTCTTGATGTGTAGAGACAATTCATTTCCATGTTTTTTTCATGCAAGACAATAATGCATCCATTTTCACATCCATCCCGAGCTGTGCCAATTTCACATTCAGAAAAAGCCAAACTCCTGTTTCTTTGAAGGCTGACTTAGCTACTTTGTGGTTTATGAAGACTGTTGTTGTCTTTGTTAGGCTTGTTAAGAGCATCTAGTGCTGTCTGGGTCTCCTTGTGTTCCTCTATGGAGCAGTTGGACACAGCATTAGCCATGATGCAGAACTTGCGGAGGAGGATCTCCCTGAAGAGCAAATAGACCCACGGGTCCAGGATCTGATTGAGAGAGGCCAGCCGGATGGCTGTCAGAAAGAAATTACAGTCAAACTGGATGTCTCGGCCAGATGTGTGATTAAAGGACCCTGCTAGAGAACTGCACTCGTGGGAGGATACTTGGGAGGAGATCATTCGCAGCATCAGCACCTGAAGAAGGAGGCAGACATAAGTTTGTACTAAGAGAGGCATGTCACATATATGTATTATGGTAGAAAAATAGTCCTATTTTATGAATTTAGCCATTAGGAATAATACTGTGGTAACATTAATTGACTATTGGAGGAGTTTTGGTTTTATGTGCAGTCTCTTATACACTTTGTATTCAGTGTGACTGACAATTCTGGGCAGCTGTCAAACAACAAAGAGGAAAACATAATGTTCACACTCTCAAATCTATTTATGTCTCACTGTTCTGTGTGCTCTATTTATGTCCTTGGTGGGACTATTATATATATGATTGATAATGTATGACCTCACAGCACACTGCACAGACCCTCCAAACAGGACTAGCTAAGTGGATTTTTCCTTAATGGTAAGTGGCAGTCTGTTTCAGTGGAATCATACATGACAGCAGTAATGTGACTTGCAAGTATGGCCTGTGTTTGTGTGATGGGGCAGACGGGGGAAAAATAGTATAAAAGGGAAAGTGACTGAATGAGTGATTGTAAAAAAGTGGTTACAAGTTAATCATATTATTAGGGTACGTGAGATTTATTTGTGTTTCATCCTTATTTAAATATGCATACTTGGGACTTTTTGTTCTGTGCTGCGATATATGTATAGGATGCAATCACCAGCAAAAACATACCAGCAGAGGAGACCAGCATATAAGCAGGACGCACATAATCCCTAATAGCTGAATGACGGTCTCCGTGGTGAGCCGTTCCCACTGCTTTGATGACTGAGACGTACCAGACTTAGTTTTACACCGGATAATTAAGCCCCGGATCGTCATCACATTGCAAGAAACTGTTACAAGCAGAGAGAAAATTCCAAGTATAGCGAAAGTGGTGGAGAAAAACATATTGCCCGGGACTTCTCTGTCCCCGGTGCTGATAAAGCACCAGGTGCCCGGCCACTGGCGTGTGTATTTTCCGACCCCTGCAATGGGCAGCAGCGCAAAGAGCAACACAAGACACCATATAGCAACCAGAGTCTGCTTTGTCACACTTGTCTTCATGTGGTTGGAGTACCAGTGGGGGCTTGTTATCGCCAGAGCTCTTTCAATTGCCATGGCACTGGCCAGGAAGAGGGCGCATAGGCCAAAAGTTGTCATGCACACGCCAAAAAAGGCGCACAAATTGCCCGATGAGTCGATACGCCCCCATTCCAGATCAGCTCGGTAAACTGATATTACTATCGGACTTGTCAAAAGCTGTCCAAACAGATCAGTCAACGCCAACGATCCAATGCAAAGTAAGAAAGACTTTTTTCTTTTATTTTCCTTCTTTCTGTAAGAGATATACACCAGAATAAGAGCTAATGAGTTGCCCACCATGCCAGTGATCATCATGGTTATGGGGAAACCAACCGACACATATCCACAACTGGAGTTCTTGGTGTTACTGCATTCGCGCAATGATTTGGAAACGTTGGAGCCCAGCATCTCCCCAACAGTGGTTTGCAAGTCCTCAAGAAAATTACAACTATCCCAAGTCATCCTTTCGGAAAGAATAGGCCAGCGTACCGTACACAGCCTATGTCTGTGTCCGGCATCCTCGAGTGCTCCGACTGAATGCAGTGCGTAAAAGCGCGCCCGGTCCTTTACGCGCTGGAGGCGGGACCACTTAAAGAAGCGCCCATAGGAAATAAGCTGCCTAGGCTGTTTAGATTCTTCTCACTAAATTGTTAGATTGGGTAGATATAATCAGATGTCTGCTTTGTACTGATGATAGTTTTTTTTTCACATTCTATTTCCACAATTACAGGCTAAAGTGCTTGTGATGAGTGCATCAATATTTGAGAGACAACGGACAAACAGGAGTCATAATGCCAGAGATTATCATCACATCATCATTTGAGAATTGTGCAGTCAATCCCCTTGTAGGCTACACATTGAAGAGTGCTTGTGTGGCCTTCATGTTAATCGCTTTAGCCTACAGAGAATTACTGTAAATTAACTTGAATGCAAGCGTATATATCAGTTGGGTTCATACACACGTAAAGCAAAGAGTTTATCATTAGCTCATTGTCCAACTATGTTAAAAGAAAATCTGGTTTATAGTCAAACTACTTATTTTACCCAATCTAAACGCACTCCATGAGATTTTGCTGATAGTTAGAGGTGCTGTAGACAGAACCAGGAACCTGATTAAGTGAAGTAGGCAAGCAGCGCTGTCTGTTGACCACAGGAAGAACTGCAACAAAGGTGTGGCGAATTAAGTCATTCATCATGAGAACCAAATTAAATTTTACTTGTCTACCAGCAGCAGACATCTTAATATTTTAATTCAGTTTGAATTTGAAAACGCCAGAAATGGTCTGCCAGGTCTTTCCTGCTCTCATCTACGTAACATTAGCTGATGCAACTTTGTGTTGAAAGTGAAACAGTAACAGGTAGTTGCATTGGTGTCGCTGAGTAGCTAGTTCATATTTTACTAGAAAACTAGGTAACGACTGCAGGTCGCTACATTTACATTATAACGACAACGCTGTTAGCTGAAATCACCTCAAATGGAGCAGATACAATTCTCAGTGTGGAGGACCCCCACGAGGAAACACCGATTAAAAAAATTATCTTTTGCGCCACTGTCACCCGTGACGTAGCAGTTTCACCTAAATGTTAAATCCTGCCAGATAATCATTTTATCCATCACTACACGTACATTTAATGGCGTCTTTCTTGGGTACACCTGTCCAATTTAATCCAACAGCTCTACTTGAAATTCTAAATATAGGTGTATGAACCTTAGTTTCAGTTTTTGTTAACATTGTGACAATTCTTAGTTTATGTGATGGCATTGTCCTAGGGTGCATTTTATTGAATGGTCTTCCACATATTTTCTCCATTCTATTAACATATAGCCTATGATGGGGACAAAGTATGAGGGAAAACATTCCTAGGGTAGGCCTATACCACCACCACCAGTGTGACTTCAGTAATAAACAAAGCAAAATTATCAATGTCAACAAAGACTGAAAATGTACAAATTTGAAAATATTTATGAAACCACTATTGTACTGAATTTGATTGCACAGGTGTAATTAAAAAGTGCAGTGACTGTACATGAATCTTGTGTCAAATTCAGCTGGAATTGCAACATGACTCCAGTATGAGGTCAAACTTTACCAAATTAAAACACAGAAAACTGACAAGAAACAATGTCAACAGGATTTTATTTACACGTGTACATTTTAGTTGTTTCACCAATAAAAAGACTGAATTGCCACATTCTATCTTTAATCTGGACATAGGGTGATTTTTGTTACTCTTGCAGCACTGAAACTGATAATTTAATGACTCATTTGGTTTCCCAAGTGACAAATGAAGAGGAATAGCTAAATTGTAAAGTAGGCCACCACTGTGTGAAAAACAAAAACTTTCTGCCATTTATGAATATTAAAAAGTAAAATACTTACCTTGAAAACACAAAATATATATTTATCAACATAATACAACAAACGGCCATAACTCATTGCTACATCTGTTCTTATAAACTGGTGCTTGGGTACTTCACTTTTTACTTTAAAAAAAGGAAGAATTCATTGAAGAAAAAAAAAAAAGACAGGAAGAAAGTAAAACTTGACTTTTTTCAAACACATTTCAGATGTTTTCAAGGGCCAAAGAAAGTTTAAAATAGGGATGTCACGAGAACCGATACTTCCGATTCTAAAATGTCAAAACACCGACGATGCCCGTTTTTTTGAAGTACCGCTAGAACCGATTCCAACGCTGGCATCGGTACAGCGCAGCTTCCGGAGCTGATAAGAGACCGTATTCCTCCGGTCAAAACAGAAGTTGTAGGTCACGAACAAGTGGGACTACTTCATAGATTACACGTTATAAACGTCATAACAAAAGCCACACGTGAAAGTTAGTAACTGCGGCAGCATCAACAGCGCCGCCTCGACTTGTGGATGAAACAGCCACAGTAGGTGGAAGCAGAAGACGCGTATGAAGACGAGCACGTCAGCATAGTCACCATGACGACTGTTCTGATGGAATAACGATACGGATACACTTAAAATAACCATGGTAAGGAAACGATATTAACACCACAGCCTTTCAATTAACTTTTTATAGTCAGTGCGGAGCCAATGTGTAGGGCAGGGCAGTCTGGTGCTTGTGCTTTATTTTGTGCTCTTTAGTTTTTTTTTTTACGTGGTATCGAAATTGGTATCCAGAATCGTGTAATTTTACTGGTATTGGTACCGACTACTGAAATTTTGGTATCGTGACACCCCTAGTGCAGGCTTAGAATTGGATACAGCCTCTTCACAGTATATCTGATTTTTTTTTTATAGAACCAAACATTTGTTTATTGGATACCTATAATTACAGACATTTGTCACAGATTAGAGTGGATGTGTTTAAAAAAAAAAAAAAGGGGGGGGGCATGTAATGGTGGGAAACGGCAGAGAAAAGTATGTTGCTGCTGTCTTTTTCTTTTTTGCTGAGGGAAGTAAGACTTTGGAGATTCTATGAAATGAACAGCATACTGTACGGATGTGGCTGCTTTCTCTTTGCAACATAACATGCACTTGTAAGGTTCCTTTTCTTGTTTGTCTTAAAGGCTGTAATAAAGTTATTTCTTTTTTGAACTGGAGCCAGAATGGGAGGATCCAGAAGAGTGGCCGCGGCGCCTGAAATCACACAAACACCATGGGAAGAGGAACAAGGTCAGCAGGCTCAGCTATTAACATAAGAGATCACAAGATGTAAAGATAAAAAGAATTACAACAATGGAAAATGTGAGCATATTTCTGTCAATTTGAATTCCCATAAGCGAGGCGATAGATGGCTAATAGTAATCAGTGCCATTGTGGTATTCCACAGAAACCCAAACCTTTCGGACGAATGTGATCTAGAGCGCCTCCGTTTTCTCCCTCCAGATGAGGACCTGGAGCGACTGCGCTTCTGTCTCCTCTCAGGTGAGGAGGAAGGTGAGCGGGACCTCTTGCGGGGAGAGGAGCCCTTTCCAGACCTGGAGCTGGATCTTTTGGAGGAATAAACCAAGCACTAAGGTCAGTAGGGTCGAGGCAATAGCTTTATCAGGATGGGTATTCATCAAGCTTCTCTGACTAATCGCATTGATCTACTGATTTATGGTATAGAGAAAATGTATTCAAGAAAATATAGTGACTATAACTGAGTGGGCAGAGTCAGCACTACTCTGCAGAGATGCTTGATGAAGACCCCAGAAATAGTCTATTAAGATTTCTGAGCCTCAGTAAATCAATTCAGGTAATCATAGTGTAGTATTTATACGCGGGCCATATTTAAACCTGAAATGAACCTAAATCAGGTGAATGAAAAAGCAACGTAACATCTTAGTTTTTCCTGTAATTTCAAATCATGTGACTATTTGAAGATTAAGACAAAAAGTACTCTATAATGGAGTAAGTAATCACTATGCAGTCTTTACTAAAATTTACGACAGCGATTAAGACTGTTCTGGGGCCTTCCACCCCGTACATACACTCTCTAAAAGGGAGAGAGTGCATGTCACCTCATTCACCTGGAGTGGGACCTCGAGCGAGATCCAGATCGGGAACTAGATGAGCTCCTAGAACGGGACCTGAAAGACAAAAAAACAAAACCTTTCCAATATTTTCTTAGCAACAAATCAAAAGTAATGTGGTTCATATGGCAATGCACAGACATGATAATGAACTGCACTTTCAGCACTACTCTTTCCTTACTTCATTGTTGAGCACATGTTTAGATTTAAGTTCATCAGGGTGAGTGGAGAAAGCCAAAAAAATAAAACAACTAAAACAGACTCTAATTCAAGATTACGATTCCTTCCGTCTGAACTCGGACAATTCCAAACTTAATAAATATATGATTACATGACTCAAGAAAGATCACTCAGTCTGTACATCAAGTTTCTTACACCACAAAAGGAGAAAGAAAGAAAAGAGAAAACAAGAAAAACAGTAAAAACACGACATTTAATTGATGATCAGTATATCAGAAGGAAGATTGAGCTGATACTGACATTTTGCCTGGAGTTACCCTTGACCTGTACCCGTTTACCTGGACCTCGACCGTGAACTGGAGCTGGAGGAGCGCGAGGATGAGCGAGAACGGGATGAACCTGATCGGCTGCCCTTTTTCTTAGCTGGCTTGTCATCATCATCGCTGGCGTCTAAGTCATACTTTGATAGGTCTCCGTCGTTATCTTCATCATCATCATCGTCATCATCATCCTGAAGAGGAAGGGTTTTTTAAAAAAAATATTATCATTAGCAGCTCGTATCACAATGTTTCTGAAATTCTAGCTTAAGAGAGCAATCTTACATCCAGTTTGTATTTGGAAAGGTCACCATCTTCATCATCGTCATCGTCTTCCTCCTCCTCTTCATCTTTTGCCACTTCTTTCTTTTCACTTTCTTTTGAGGAAGATGTGCTGTTGGTCTTCCCGCGATACTTTTTCTTTTTCCTACCAAACTATATTAACAAAAGGAGAACATAAATAAAAACTGGAGACCAACAATTAATGAGTTACTCAATTAGTCGTCAATTGGGATTCTAACAATGCATCACGAGTCGATTAAGAATTGATACAAATGTGTGACAAATTGCATTGTTTAATTTTTAAAAGACTAACCACGAATGCAAGAAGTAGGTTAAGTTATGTCAAATGGCACGTCACAACGTAGCCAACGAGCACGTGCCAAGATTACTGGGAAGTGAAAGCAGCTCCACGCTCAGTGCAGTGTTCATCTCACTTGGTCCATGTACACAGCAACTCTAAGTCTTATTCATTTACGGAGGAAAATTGTTGCAGGAAGCAACCCCCCAGCTGGTAACATGGATCACCATTTGTGATTAACTCCGTGCTGGTTACGGGTTTCAAGATACACCACGGTATGAAAAAGTCACGATTTCAAAAACATTAAAAATTTTCATCATATTGTTCCTGCGGTACCCCCCCCCCCCTGTACACCTGCGGTTGCTGTGTGATGGCTGAAGGAGGCGAGCCCCCGAAACTTTTCCCTCCATCAAAAGGAACCAAGTCGGCTGCAGGGCTCACGCAATGAGAGAGAGACATCTGACTGTCTTCACACGCTGTCAAAGCACATCTCATCCCCCTGATAGTTTATCTGATCTATCTCACATAATGAGTATTCATGCATTTATTTATTTATATTTATCCTAGAAGTGTTTTTACTTTTTCAATTATACTTGATCTTGAGTGACTGCATTTATTTGCATTTTGAGTTGTGTTTTTTCACTAAAAATAATTTATGTCATGACTTTAGTTGCAGATTTAGCCTCAGTTAAAGGACTGCGTTATTTTTTATTATTCATGTAGAAAGAATTCAGTTTTTTTTTAATTATTACTTATTTTAAACATATTCTATATAGTTCAAACACAAAAGACTGTTAAATATAAAAGTTTTTTCTTTTTGAAAATAAAGACATTTCAAAATAACACATTTTAGAGCTGTAATCATCAATCAAAGTTATCATACCGTCAGAATCTCTTACCCGCTCATGCCTACTCTTCTATGAGAGTAAACTGAATATATTTGGCTTGTTGGTTGTTGTGGACAAAAACGACAATGGAGGACGCCAACTGATCACCATTTTTCACGATTTTATGCACTAAGCAATTAATCCCTTATCAAGAAATAACTGATGAATGTTGCACAGTGAGGCTGAAAAGCTGCTCAAAAGAAATTGTAAATCATTCTACTAATAGTCAATTAGCACCAGCTAGTACACACCTCATCATATTCACCATCCGATTCTTCTCGTTCAATGTATTCCACATTCTCCCTTTCATTAAATCCTCCACCATAACCTAGGAGTAACAAAAAACAGGCACAATAATTAAAAAACAGGTATTCAGAAGCACAACAGTAACAAACTACTGCATTATAAAGTTACCTGTTCTCTCTTCAAGCTTGGCATATTTTGGTGTGTTACACATGTTGCACTCTGACCTCCTTGCCCAATTCACATTTCCACATCTTTATGAGAAAAATAAAAGGGTAAATAAACATTTGTAATAATTGAAAAGATTAATTAATGAAACAAAATACTGTCAGAGCGTATTAAAAATACAGTCAAATATTTTGCCCATTAACAAATCTTTATCTCTTGCTTCAATAGTTCAAAAGCAGTATCTTACAACAAACACTCACGTTTTACACTGCCAATCATTTGCACTGAAGAGGCCTCTACTTTTCTCCGCTAGAGTTTTGCCAATCTCTGTCCCTCCTGCTTTCATCATCTTGGCCTCTGTGGTTTTCTCTGTGAAAAGAGAGCAATGATCTTCAGTACCACAGCTTTTTGAGAAGGATGTAATACGCTTCTGCAAGATACTATCATTTGCATAGAGACACTCACCCCTTCCGCATCTGTTACAACTAGTTCTTCGTGCAAAGTTCACATTTCCACACCTGCAAAAAGCACAAGACATAATATAGACAATAAGATACACATTTAGCTTGATCTCGTTACGTAGTTATTCAGGTATATGGATACTACGAGCAAGTATTGTCTGATAATTTTTGTAGGTTTATCCTTTACCATATACCACGGCATTAGCTGGCAGTGTTTCCCGTGTCATAGGCCTGAGCACTGACAGCTGCAGTTGGCTTGTCTATTATGCAGATCACTCGCAACCTGATATTGCTGACTTAGGACTGTGGACTCATGACATCTTGGCTTCTGCGGCATAGTAAACATCACCCACGACGGTGAGTGGACAATCGAAAGCCACAACCCACACATGCTAACGACAACTAGCTTGTTAGCTTCTGAGTCTACGTATGCTGGCGCTATTCAGAGTTGCTGACACGTAAC
>JANJYQ010135654.1:0-10177 GCA_024605255.1 Rastrelliger kanagurta | reverse complement strand
GGATACCAAGCATTTCATGATAGGTTAAAGTATGAGGACACAGGAGCCGTTAAAGTAGACAGAGTGCAATTTGAGAAAAATCCCAAGAGATTAGGGGTTAAGGTTGCAAAAAAGTCTTTCTGCGTTTCTCTATGCATCTATTAAACTGAGTACTCTTTCTTTAGATGTACTTAAGGAAGTATGGCTATCTGAACGTTCCACTGGATGTTAAAGACCAAAACTATCAACCTCAGGAAATAGTGGAAGCTTTAAGGTGACCACTCAACATTCATTCATTCATTGCTCACGCTTCTCTGGATCATTGTCCTAATTTGTTTGAATCAGTGCAGCTGTTGTAACATTTGGTCCGTCTGTCTGTCAGAATCTTTCAGACAGCAACTAACCTAAAAACATCAGGAAAACTAGATTCAGCTACACTGGAAATGATGAGCAAACCACGATGTGGGCTAGAAGACCCTTTCAATGAGAAATCTCTCAAATATCGAATCATGGGTGGGTAACTGTTGTCAGATATTCCTTTAACTTTAGTATTCCCTGATAAATTACTTAACGTGTAAAATGAACTCTGATGTTTCCTGATTGAACAGGTCGCTGGCGTAAGAAGATGCTGACTTACCGTATCTATAATTATACCCCTCACTTGGGTCTTGCAAAGACTCGACTGGCCATCCAGATGGGTTTTAAATACTGGAGTGATGTGTCACCCTTAAGGTTTAAGGAGGTGCAGCAAGGATCAGCGGACATCAAAATCTCCTTTCACAAAAAAGATAAGTCGTGTCCAGTGGCCTTTGATGGGCGAGGTGAGTGCAAGTTTTTTTTTTTTTTTTTTAAAGCTGCAATACACAACATTCAACCACTAGATGTTGCACTATAGCACGAGCATCTCAGGAGAAAACTAATGTGTGTGTAGTAAATTCAATAAAGTTGCTCAATAAACTAGGCAGTGTTGATCAAATATGGATCAAGATTCAGTTAGTGCCTTGTCTATTTCTCACTACTTGCTACAAATGCTTTCAGAAATATATTTTAATGTACTGTTTAGATGTAATTTGAGAGTTTGTGACACAGCTGCCATCTTTGAAGTGAATGTGGAGGATATGGACGGACTCACATGCACCAACATGCACCAAAGACAGAGAAGATGTTAAACAACACACACAGAGGGAGTTTGACCTCATTTGCTGTTCAGGTCACCACCACTCCTTTTTATAGCTTCACACCGCCAATTGTTGTTTACTGACATGAGGTGAAGCTCAATGTCATTTATTGCACCTTTAAATAAAAACTTACACTCAATAAAAAAAGATAATCCCTGACAGAGGATTTGTGATCTCCGTGATACAACACATCTTAACATTTGATATGAGCTGGCAGCTAAAACGATGACACGTGTAAATTAGATGTTCCTTCAGCATTCAGTAACTACTTCTTTATTTTTAAGGCCATGTATTAGCCCACGCTGAATCGCCCGAATCAGGCATTGTGCATTTTGACGAGGATGAACTGTGGACGGAAGGAAAGAATTACGGCTCCAACCTGAGGATTGTGGCAGCACATGAGATTGGCCACGCTCTCGGCCTGGGCCACTCACGAATCTATACCGCACTGATGGGGCCTGTTTACAACGGATACAGCTCCAACTTCAAGCTGCATGAAGATGATATACGAGGCATCCAGGCTATATATGGTACAGTAATGTCAGAGTTATATTACAGTGTCAGGATGTTTGCACACTAAACATCAATAAGCTATATGTAAACATTTAGTGAAATGCATATAACACATATATGTAAATATTTATAGCAGTGGAGGAGGAAGTGCCTTTCATATTCAAAAAGAGAAAGAAGGGCTACTGCAGACAATCATTCCTGTGACATATGTATATAATAAAGCCCCCATAACATTAATCCTAAAGCAAATGTTACTTCTGGAGGTGAAGCTAGTTTACACTACTTTATATACAGTTAGCTAGTTTAGTCCAGTGGTTGGGGCCCTCCAAAAGGGTCACAAGATAAATCTGAGAGATCTTTGTTTTTTGTGAAGGTTTTTGCCTCGTCTCCATTTATTCAGTGAAAGCATGTGAGAATTTAGAGGGGAAAGTCCCTTTGGTGGCACTACTAATAATGCAGGGACGTCTGGGGGCTCTTTTATCCAAATTTGCAACATGCAAGCTACGTCTTCATACATGAGATCATTTCCTCTTGCCCTAATTTTGACATGTTTATCTATTTAAGAAAAACCACACTCACCACGCATGCAGAGGATGAAAGAGCAATCATAAATTCAACAGAAATTTGTGGGTGGTATATCGTGCAGAAGCATCACTTGCACATTACTTTTAATGATTTCTTTTAGGAGTCATGCATGAAAAAAGATGTTTTCCCACTTTATTTAATATAAAAAATAACTAAAGCTACTAAATAAACAAGTCCAACATTTCCCTTTGTCATGAAGTATAAAGTAGCATACAATGGAAATACAAGTACCTCAAAATTGTATTTAAAAGGTGTGTGTAAGTGAGTAAATATACTTAGCTGCATTCCACCATTGATGTATAGCCAGATATAAGGACATTTTAAATGCCAATATTTAGTATAACTTCTCTTATGTAAACATATGTCATAGAATTGCAAATGTGTTTTACTATGTTCTCATTCATCATGTGTTTATACCAGCATCCAGTTACTGGTGCTCACATTAGTTAACTACATTACTGTGTCTTATAAAGCATTTATTTTAGTGATTGTAAATGGTAAATAGGGAGAATTGAACTAAAGTGTAACCATGTGGGCTTTTAAGTCCATTTTATACAACATGCTGTGAATGTGTGTCTATTTTCAGGAAAGCCAGAGAAGACTCCTCCGTCCAGAGACCCCGGCCAGTCAACGTCAGGAGAAAATGTTCCAGATCCTTGCAAAACCCCTCTGAATGCAGTCATGTTGGGTATAAACACCACCACACATTCCTCTGTGAAATATATTTGTCCTCCTACAAGAAGATGCATCAACAGATATTTTCTCTCTGTGTTGTGTCCCTGCAGGTCCTTTATCTAAGACGTATGTTTTCAGCGGTCAGTACGTGTGGACGGTGTCCAGCTCCGGCTACAACACTCCCATCCAGATCTCCGCGCTGTGGAAGGAGCTGCCAGGGAGCCTCAGTGCAGCTGTTCATTCTCCGCGGACTGGAAAGTCTTATTTTCTGAAAGGTGGATTTATTTCGGGGTTTCATGATGTCTCTCAGAGGCACCATACAATATACTGTACTACACTAGTTGAGTTTTACTTTTATAAAAAACAAATATACCTTCTTCCAGTCAGCTGTCTGTGGTTTTGAGTGTTTTTGCAGCAGTTACAGATTACATGTCGTTTCTCCAAATGTGTTTTTCACAGACGACAAATTATGGAGATACACAGGATTCAAACTTGATTCCAACTTCCCCAAACGTCTGACCAATATCCCCGCCAACATTGACTCAGCCATGTTCTTCAACAAGAACAAAAAAATCATATTTTTTAAGGTAAAAGCAACATTTACATTTTCAGTTAATGTATCTTGACATGTTTACTTTCATATCTTTTTAATTTTCCGGTAAATAATGAACTCCTTATTGTAGGGATCTGGATACTGGCAGTGGGATGAAATTGGACCAACAGACTTCAGTGTGTATCCAAAGCCTATTGGGCAACTCTTCCACGGAGCTCCAAGCAATACTGATGCGGCATTTACGTGGACAAATGGTCATATGTATGTGTTCAAAGGCAGCCAGTACTGGAGGGTAAACCAGCAGAATGAAGCAGTGGAGAAGGCCTATCCTCTAAACATTGCAGCACACTGGATGCAGTGTGACGACTGAGCCACCAGAGGCCACCAGGGATTCAACACAAACCTTAAGTTGCACAATGATCCACTATAGTCGCAGTGAGATATGCTTATTTATTGGTATCCTGAGAAATGATCAGAAAACATTCACACACCAGATCATTATTTTTCTCTTTGTACAAAGTCTGCATGAAAACAGCAACACAATTAATATTTCAGTGATGTGATGTTTCATTTTTTATGGCAATGGGGCAGTTATTTAAAAACTACATTTAACAAATCAAACTGTTGATTTTAAGGCATATTACTGTACATTCTTGAATCATTACATTTCAAACTTGTGTCATTTGTGCAGTTTTGGTAACTTTTACAACTTTCAGGCCAACAAAAGCAACTCTGCAGCTGTATCGATATGTTATCAATAAAAAACACACCACTTTTGAATATCATAGTTATTTTTGAATATTTATGAATAATATCTAAACGTTCTTTCTCTAAGGTAATCTTACTAAATGTGAAATTGATAATTTTTCATGCAGAAAGTGTATGTTTATTTATAATCTGATCTTTATCTAGTTGACTAGTTAGAGAAAAAAAGAAAAACCTTAAAAAGCAACAACAGCATCAGACGCTTTCATGAATGAACTGAAATAAGTTTGTATGTATGTGTAGTAAATGTGGATATGTGAGGACAAAAATGTGCGTTTCAGTCAAAAAATTCTTCAGCCCTTAAATCATTCATATCCGATAAATAAAATACAAAAAAAATCTATACAATCATTTTAAAAAAATCTTATGATGTTTGGTTGTAATTTCATGTCTTGGGGATGCACTTAAAAATTCAATATTTATAAAGTTCAAAGCAAATTTGTACCTTTAATGGAAATTAATATAAAACAGTACTCCCCCAAACAGCACACTGATAACGAGTCCATTTACTGTCAGATCAGTGGTTTATTGCTCGGAATTCCTCTTTATCTATTTTTTTTTTTAAATACTGCATATAATTCTGATATGAATTTGTTGTTTATGACTTGAAAGTTGTTCCAAAGTTCACTAATTCAGCTTGACATATCTCAGGCTTGTGTTTGTATCCGATGACATGGATAGTTTCCAAGAGACTGTTACAGGATTTGGAAAATAAAAAGTTTTGTTTCTGTGTCAACATTGAGTGAAAGAAAACAGCACGACCGTGAAACTCAAAGTCTCTGCCGTGCATATTATGTGTTGTATTGTCTTACAATCATCATTCAGAGCATGAACACCAAGAGTCTGTGTGTGCATGTTGATGATTATCTGATGAAGACGCTCATCAAAATGTTGAAATAAACAAGTGTAAGGTATCACACTCCTCACTCCTCAGTTATGTGCAGTTTGCAGGTATCTATTCCTTTAGACCTCAAAGATCGGCGAGGCAGCAGTCAGAGGCACCATGGAGCCCGTCTCAAAGTCAAAGTCAATTAGAGTGTGTGTGATAGTGCTGACGCTGCTGCTGGAGGAGCCTGTTCCCATCTGGTGCTCCTGAAGGCTTTGGAGATAACTCTGAAAGGCAAACAGGAGAAAGAAACATTGTTTTTTATTTGCCATGACAAACTACTGTAAATTTATATATTTTCTGTCATTTTCCTGGAATCAGAGGAAAATTTGAAAACATTTATTGTCAGTGCTAGGAAATATAAAAGATTGAAGGAGCTAACCGGTGCCAAGACATCCCCAGCGTAGCGTTTCAGGGGTGGAGGCCTACGTCGACGGTGTGATTGCGGTCCTCTCCTTGACTCCCTGTGTCTGTTGTTCCTGGTGTTTTGCTTCTGTTTTTTCTGTACAGCTGCAGAACACCCAAAGAGACAAGGAGGGGGAGAAAATAAGGAATGAGGAAATGATGAGTAATCAACACTACAGGGGAAGGTTTTAAACTCAGTAGGCCATATTTTAGCATGAAAACAGAATGCCCCTGAATGCATCATTAAGTTCAGATTGTATTTACCTTCTGTGTGAGATACTCCTTTGCCAGTACAGTTCCACTGCATCAACACACCTATCAGACTCAAAACTGGACAGATCCCAGTGACGGCCCAGTTAAACCAGCAGAGTGGACGTGGGGTAGCTTGACAAAGAATATCATACACCTCGTCTGGCAGCATGAACGACCCCACCAGGTAATCCACACACAGCATCACAGTGGTCGCTCCAAACACAGATGTGTAGATGATGGTGAACAGTTTCTGCCACTGAAGTGTGAAGATGGCAGTGACGATGCTGGCGGCCAGTACAACACTGAGAGGCACCCACACTGGAGTAAGGCTGTGAAACTGTCCAATCGCCACCAGGATGGGCAGGGCGAGCAGAGCCCCCAGCTGTACGCCGCTGAGGATGAGTCCCATAGTGGACACCAGCATGGTCATCAGCCCACAGAGCACGCCCACACCCAGGCCGATCCCTGCTTTGGTTTCTGTGCCCAGTTGGACCTCAAGGACAGGCTCCTTGTGGTACAACAGGATGACAGCTGCTACTCCGAACAGGAAGCCAGAGAAGAACATGACCATCTTGAAGCAGCGGTATCCTGAATAAATAAGGATAAGTTTCATTGGTAATGTATGCCCACATTTTAAATATGTAGTCTGTAAAATAACAACATGCAGAACGTCATCGCAATTTTTCGCCTTAAGTCAACTTAGGCAACAAACATAGTCCTCAGTCATACTGTGGACACAGAAGTACTTTGAGCTAAATGCTAACATCAGCAGCATGCTCACCTTGACAATGCTTACATGCTAATATTTAGCAAGTATATTTCTTATGTTTACTGTTTTTCACTGTTTATCAACACATTTTAGCAAATTAGTTATTACAATTAATACAAACAATCAGCACTAAACACAAAGTACACGAGGCCAATGGAAAATGTGATTACCTTTGAAGGAATTCAGTCATTAATCAAAGTATTAAACCTATTACGAATAATAATTTCCACAAAAGTTATTAAGATATGTTTTTCTGGGCAAATATAAAGGTCTATACAAACCTTTGTGCTAATCGATCAAATAGATGTTGAGATATTTCTTTTAACCAGCTCTGGTGGCGCTTGATAAAAAAGTCTGGAGATCAATAAAGTAATTAAGTCTCATCTTTTAGGTGTCATCTGCACAACATTTCATTATAATCCATTAATAGTTGGGGAAGTATTTCTATTTGGACTGAAGCAGTGCGCTCCTGGGGACATTTACAACCTGTAAAGTAAAAAAGTAGAGCCTGTTTCTGGATTGAATTTGATTAAATCTTTCAACATGATCCTGAAAGTGACAAACTGAGGCACAGTTAGACACCGCTGATACAGTACGAATAAAATCTGAAATCCACTGAGAGCTGTTTGGATGATGCTGCTCAAACTGATGCGTCAGACTACTAAAATACATTTTATAAGTGAATTTGTTTTCCAGTATTTGTGTCCAGCCCCAAATGGGGAGACGGCTATCTATGATTTATACTTCGAATGCGAGTGATATCACCACTCAGAGCTCATTCTCTTGTCATCTTTTTGGCCTGAATATCAAATTAGATCATGAAACATAACTCAGAGAAAAATTCCCACCGCCTATTTGCACTCTTGAAACTGCTGTTATCCATCCAGTTATTAGTTATTTACATTTATAAAACTCCCTGCAGACAACCAAACCCTTAATCTGTTCTGCAAGAGTTACTGGGAACACAAAGTTTGGCAACATGTGTGTTTGCATAATGTCACATGTTTTAGGGAGCAAGTCCATAAGTTCACGCAGCTTCTAGTGACACTCGCTGTTTGTGATTATTGGATTAGACTCTACATATTTTCCCAATGAAGAGAGAGACAGCTATAATCATAATCATGAACTCTTTTGCTTTAGACTACATGTTTTAGGAGAGGGGGGGGGGGTTTCTCAGTCACTTCAGCCGCTCTCATCTGTCGCCTGAAACAAAGTTGTTTACATGACATAATGACGCACACTCCAAACTGGGTTTAACACTAAAAATCCAATGAGATGTCAGTCATTGCAACAGGTGGCACTTCATAGATACTTCTGCTGCCTGCATCAGAGATAGGGCTGCCCATCTGCCTCCTCCAGCTTTGGGCTTATCCACCATAAACCCCTGGCAGCTTCCAGACACCTGCCATCGTGGGTTTAAGCTAATGAAACATTTAGAGTATGATACCCCAATTTAATTAGCCTGTCCTTACCTCTATGAGTAACATTTACATTTTAAGTGTTACGTATTACCTGTGGTGTTGTGAATACATACCGAAAAAGGTGTAGATGATGCCGAATAGAAAGCAAACAGAGCAGACAATAGATGGGATGACTTCATACTTGATATTAATCTCAAGTGTACATATGTCCACTTCAGCTAAATCGACTCCTGGCTCCTCAGTAACATAGAGGGACGTGACTGCCATCTTGGAGGATTATTACTTCTATTGCTGTGTGGTTGGTTTTGGACACGAATCCGCTTTATTCATTGAAAGGGGGAGACTGGAACATCCTGCATGTGGTGTCCAGGGAAAGAGGAAGCTCCTGAACAAAACACTTGTGTTAAACTGTTTCCTGTTGTGCACCTGCAAAAAGAGGAAAAAGTGCTGTGAGTTCCATGACAAACATAAATTCATGAGGAACATAAATCTACCTCTTCCAGACTATCATGGAAAAACTATCCTGGGAAATAAACTTGCCAGAATATTACACTTCTTTTCCCAAATTTGAAACATTATTATACATTTGAGTGACATGTAACCTGTTATTTAGGTGAATATATGAGAGGATACTGCTCTTTCCCCTTTACAATTCCCTGTTCAGGAACCAGAGGAGGAAACTACGAACCGCCTCTGTGTTTTACGTCTCTCTCTCCTTGTTCTTTTGTTCAAGAGCAGGATACAGATGAAGGAAATGACCTGGTGGCTTTATGCCATCGTCATATTGACTTATTGTTCAGGGGCATGTGGTTAGGTACTCTGTTTACTGAACCATGTCATAAAAGCAAACTGCAAAACAATAATACAGGATATTCAAATGCTCAATAAAGAAAAATTACAACTTCGGCCATCAGTCTTGAACTAAAATGAATCACTATGAATTCATATTTTGTCAGCTTCATAAGGACATGGATAATGTTTACATACTGTTCTCACCCCCCAGCTCATAGTACAACTCTCTAGCTGCCGTGTGCATTAGTTTAGGGATCTTATAAGCTGTCCGGGCAGATCTCACGGTCAGCAAATGGAATTAGAGGAGCTTTAGCAGGTGAGTGATCCTCCTGTCTATTTATTTCAATTCGCCGTCCTTTTGTAAAGGTGAATGTAAAAGTACAAACACAACAACACATACTCTCAATAAAAACAAAATCAAACCATATGAAACAGCAATACAAGCTTAGTGGGGGATAAAAAGCCAATAAAATAATTCCTCTTTTATTGGTTTCATGACAAATGCTTCAGGTATGTTGTTTTCTAATAAGTAACAGTATCATCAACTATGAGAATACAACAGTTTCTTAACAAAATGTGTAATATCAGAAACAAATAACACTATAACAAATCATCTCTGATAAATGAAAAAGAAATATTCCTACCTGGAATAAGTCATATCTTCAAAGATGAAATGTGAACTTTATCAGAAAAACAGAAAAAAAGTTCTTTTACATTTCATTAAAGCCAACAGGTAGCAAGCCGTCAGGAGTTTGTCAGGAGTCTATGTGTGGCTGTGAGGTTCTCTCTCTGTGAGCTGTGGTGGAGACTCACCGTCAGATGCACTAAGTCCCTCATCTGCGCACATGTGAGCAGCTGACGCCTGACTCTGAGAGGGAGACCATCTGCCCCCAGCGACAGTACGAGGCTGCTGCCAAGTCCAAGGCCGAGCCAGCTGAGAGTTCAGCTCTCACTACCCATAATCCTGCTGGAGCTTTGACTACGTCTCCACATAGACACCAAACAAACAAATAGAAATCACATTCAAAATAGGAAAAACGTCACTAAATCAAAAATGGATTAATCTCAGATAGACTTATTGTCGTGTTTTGTTTCTTCTTCTTTTTGTTGACTTTTATATTCGTTCTTTATGTTTGTGTTATTTATCTTTTTCTTGTTTTATTGATGAATCTGCTGTTAAATTATTGTTTAATTTCTCTGTGGTGTTTTTGTGTGGAACCCACTTCTGAGTTTTATTTCTCTCAATACCACTTTTCATTAAATTCAAGTTGGTTTGAGGTAAAGGGATATTGCTTTGGACCCTGTTTCAACCCCTAAATTGTCTTTACTGCAGGGACTTTCTTAAAGAATCTCATTTAATCTCTTTGTTATGAGACAAAATTTACAAGAAACAATGTTATGTCT
>JANJYQ010135591.1:0-10003 GCA_024605255.1 Rastrelliger kanagurta | reverse complement strand
ACACACACACACACACACTCATTACCCCTCAGCAGCACAGGAATGTATATAGCCGACACCCCCCAATCAGACAAGGCAAGTCATCATATCATCATCAACAACAACAAAGTTTACATCAAATAATTACAGGGATTAGTGTTGACAGCTTTGGTTGTTGATTAGCCATTTCTTAGATTCTTTTAAATGAGCTGTTTGAAATGGCCTCTCTTATGTTTTGTTGGATTTTATTCCACTCATTGACTGCCCTAAAAACTGATTTCCCAAATGTGGTTTTCCTAAAAGGGATCTCACATTCTCCTTTGGCAGCTCATCTAGTGACACGTGTTGCAGGTGAAACTAAATGTATGTGTTTTTTTTTTTTTGTTGTATGTTTTGCAGCATTTTAAATTACCATGATGAAATGAGGTGAGGACTTCCATTTCAGACTGCACCTATCTTCCCATCAACAATGCTTACAGTGCCATCTTGTGGAAGAATGAAGTAAGTTCATTTGAATGCTTTGCAATGCTGCCACAATTGCTGTCTTGCTTGCTTGCCCTGAGTGCGGAACAGGAAGTCTATTCAGTAGTCCATTTTGTCATCTGTCATCATTGGTTGTAGAGATCTTACATTTTGAGACAGGATAGTAAGAATGCACAGCTCTGAGGCATAGAGGCAAACTCAGAAAAGGACACAAATCTCTGCAGCATCAGTAGATGGCAGTAGCATCACACCATTGCAGTGATTAAATAACCTTTGCATGAGCTCAACATACCTTTTGGAGACAAATAACAAGTAGCCTTAAGCTGTAGTAAATAAAATACAAAACTGCAGTTATCAGCCGTGTGTAGAGGCGACAAGATCCTGTTAGAAGATATTACAGTTTATTTAAATTCATTAATTAAAAATGTAATAAAACACGTAAATCTATAAAGGTATTGCTAATGTTTGCTATTTATTAAACACAGCATCAGCAAAGAAGTGATCCTCAGTTAATTCCCCTTGATAATAAAATGTGTAGGCACTCTTATAAGTCACACTCATAATTAGAAAGTGAGATAAGTTAGAACAAGTGTGAGACTCCACAGTTCAGTCACAGATTTAAAAAGTGTAGACTAATTGCATTTTGGTTCTTATCTCATAAATTGGATTCATTCCAGAGGATGGAAATCCTCATCTTCAGTCATGGAAGGAGCCCGTTTGCTCCTCAGATGCTGTGGATTTTTAGAGGCATGACAAAGCTAAAGGGTTGGAGAGGGTTTCATAACCAACCAGGAGAAAACATGACAGATACTGCCTTGTACTGGCTGCTTGCACTAGTGTTAATGGTGTGAGCAGCATTTTAAACTGAGGCTGAGGGCTTGCTTCTGGCTGAGGGCAGTGGGGGACACTTGACATGTGAGAGGTTATTAGAAACATTTACATGGCTGTGTATTTGAATATAGAGGAGAAGCAGCAGCACAGAGGTCAGGTTAAGACCCCTGCTCTGTGATGTCATATCAAACCATCCTTTGCCAGACATGCAGAGATTGCAGCTGAATCAACATGTAGTTTTTGCTCTAAAGGCAGCAGGATCACTGTTGCTTTATGCACCATGTGGCACATTCTTCTCAGTAGTTGCTCAGTATCATTATGTGCAGTCTAGATAACGCACACACCATCTAAAAAAAAAAAAACAAAACATGAGGATTGCTCAGTATGTGGTTATGGTTCACCATTTCTAGCTTTTACAGGCATTGTGTGATCTGCCAGCCTCATGCTAGCATATAATATTTGTGCAGAGCTTTGGTCTTTGCATCCTGCATGCTTCCTGCTGTCCCGATAGCCAGATGGGTCAGTGACAGTGTAGTTGGGGCTTGGCGGGCCCCTTCTGTTCTCTATGAGGGTCCACTCATGGGATTGAAACCCCAGAGACCAGTTATAGAGGCTGTGATCATAAGGTGGATGGTTTGCAAGCTGACATATTCACATACACACATATGCATTCAGTGCACACAAGTACCCCACACAGGTATATTGAAGGATGTACAGTGCCTCATGCGCGCCAGAGACGTGTGTTGCATATTAGACAGATCTGTCAGAAGACATAATGCTTTACCGGTTAACAGACAAGATAACAAAAGAAAATGTGATTTTATTTCAAACTCCGGCTTCAGACCTGATCTTTTATCATTTCAGACAAACTCTTCAAGGGTGTTACATTACCAGAGTGAGATTTTTCTTGTCATGTCATGTGGAAATTTAGTCAAGTCATCTTCAACTGTTATTGCAGTCCATTAACTCCATTGTGAAAATACATAATTGATGCAGCCTTTGGGTAGAGTTTAATCAAATGGAGAGCGTTCCACACTCCACCGCCAACTGAAAAATGAGACACACAATCTTGTGCGATGTAGTTTGCGAGGTAAGACTATAATTCACACTTTGAACTGATTCATAATCGTTTGACTTTACAGTTCCTGCACAATGAACGACTAAAGCAAGACCCATATCTTTGAAGCCTTTAGAGGTTGTTTTCATATGAAGGATTTACGTGTCTGATTTAGGATCCATTTTTAAGAAGAAATAAGAATTTCAGACTTCTGAATTCATTTCATCATTGTTTGATATGGATTTATATCACACTTTTCCAACTCATCATTTCCTTTTCGGTATTTTGTTTTTCTTTTGGAATTTACTCTTCTTTGAAATAACAGTGATCTGTGTGGCATGTGGAAATCCATTGTGTTGTGCTACATGAAATCAAGGGCTGAGTTCTCTTAAATTCGACTGCCAGCCAGCAGTTATCTTTGTCAACTCCTGCCTAAGCCACACATGATCTAGTTTTACTGTGGTTGCCGATTGCTTCTGGTGCGAACCTGAACTGTAATTCAGTGTAAAATGTGCTACTTTATTTTTTACAACTAGGCTACCAGATCCTAAAATTGACTGCATTTTTCATGCAGTGAAAACATAACAAATATGCAACATATTCATGAGATGTATGCCTGAACTCGGTTCTTCTTTTCTCCATGAATGTTTTTTTCTGACAGGGGAAATTGGGGGAAAGCGGCAGATTAGTGTACCTACTCAGCTGTGTTTTCTGAAGAGCATTCGTCTCACTCAGCCGTCTTAATAACTCAGCAGTCAATTAAATCCCTGAAGTCAGATATGTAATTTTCATATAATCATTAACTGGGTTGAAAGATGGAATTAGAAGTTTTGATATCAATGAGATAGGAGTGAAAGACAGAAAGAGACAGAGACACAGAGAGAGGTAGCGAGAGAGGTATGACAGTTATTACAGTGGAAGCAACACATACTAAATCCCCCAGCCAAACATGAGTGAAGATAAAGGAGGTGACTGAGCTAATTGTGTACTGTCAGAATCCATATCTCTAACGACTGTCAAATGAGCAAATTTCAGATGTATTCTCTCCACCCACCCAACTCCCCCCAGGAGTAAAAGTGGTGAGAGAGAAGAATAAATACCAGGAGACACTAATGTGATGAGAATGATGCCTGGTCTCTTCCGCTGATTAAAAATGCAGTGCGCTGTCTCTCTCTCGCACACAAACACACACATACATAGACGCACCATGCAGTCTAAGCAAGGCAAACAGTTGCTCTGTGGACCCAAAGATAAGAAATAACACCCAGTGACCCTAGAATTTATTCACTNACGCACCATGCAGTCTAAGCAAGGCAAACAGTTGCTCTGTGGACCCAAAGATAAGAAATAACATCCAGTGACCCTAGACAAATTTATTCACTAAAAAGGAAAGCTGTATCTGTTTCTTGGATGACTTGTAGAAAAACAAACACAGCATTTCAACTGCACAGCATGTTCACAAAATTCACTGGTAATCTTAGTGTGGAGGGTAATTAGTGCCTATGAGGAGATGAGGGTGATGTGATTCATGTCTGTCCAATGGCTATCTTACCATACCACTAATTATAAAATCTTATGTGCATGCGGTAACAGTACTGGCCTGATTTCTCCAGAACAGAACAGAGCAGTTACAGAGGATGAGGAAGATGCTGGGAAACAGCAAGCATCATAAGGAGGTTTAGAGTACAAGATGCAGTGAGGGGAAAATAAGAGTCTTTATCCACCCTATGCTATATCAGGCCTTGGTTGGTCACTGACGGGAAGGAGATAAGGTTTCACTCTGGCTGGAGTTGGATAATTGGACATTTATGGAGAGATAGGAGAGCCCAGGGCCCAGGAGCCATGAAACAGAGCTAATCTAGACCCAGCATCAGTAAATTGTCTGTGAAAGAGCGCATCAGGAGTTCTGACAAGATAAGGAAGGCTTTCCTCAAAGGCGGTGCTGGACCAAAGTGACATGAAAACTCCAAAGACTAAAAACGCCTGAGCCTTTGGTGCTGTGACTTCTCTACATGTCACATGAGGCATGCACTGAAATGTGGCGTCACCTTGTCATCCAAATTGGGTCATGCAGACATGTAGACATGACCCAATTTGTAACCATCTAGAAAGCTGAGAGTGAGAACTGGTGGCTAGCCCACCACAGTGTACATTTTAGGAGGCTATAAAATCTGTTTAACTTAAAGTGCTCCAGACATTATATTCTACAACTGACAGCCCTAAGAGTTTGAAACATTTAAGTCCTTGCTTGTGCCTTGCTCTCAGTCCACCATGATTAATTTTCTCCCTTTGATGTTTCCCCCTTCTGATTCTCCCAGGAAACTACTGCCTACTGAACAGATGCATGCGGAGCAGGTGGGCTGTGACGCAGGAGCCTTGAGAGTTTGGAGATGGAGTAGAACATACCTCTCACTAGCAGGTAAAAACTCATTCCCAAAAACACCTTGTTCAGATTTTAAAATGATTCTTGCAGCATTTTTTTTTGCTTTTTGATTCACATCAATTTCCAAGATGTTATTACATGAGCTATTCAGTGTTTCTCTTATTTTTTGCTGAGCTGCAGATCTAGATTCTGCTCAGCCTCTCTCACACACAGACACTGACATAGGCAATTAATTTGGTGGGGGAGAGGCTACTCTTAATTGGGCATAAGTGGGATTTTTCTTGGCTATGTGCAACAGAAAATGACAGACTGTATGTATGAAAAGTAAAGACCATCTGGTCCCATGGGAGCTAAGAGAGATACCAGACAAATGGAAAGAGAAACAACGGAAAACCTGTGTGGCTAAGGACCTCATCCCTCTCTCTCACTCTCCTTCACACACAGACAAAAACAGAGGAATCAGCATCTCATAGCCATATATCATTTGCCCACATAACACCCTAGAGGGAGACACTTAACATGTGAAGTAACGGAAGTCTCTCATGCATGGCCTATTCATGTTTTTATATAATAATCAATAATGAAAATAGTAACATTATGCCTGTAGGCAGGAGCAGAAATAAAGAGTGGTTAGCTCGTAAATGCTCGGACATCAGCAGGACAAATTGATCTGACATGTTATATTATTCATGTAGGGGGATCAGCAGTGAGACTTGGAAGGAGCAATAGTGAGAGAGAAACAACGCATGAGACAGAAAGAGCAAAGGGTGAGTAAAAGAGTCAGCTAGTGGACATTCTCTCCTCTCGCAGGGTCTCATCTCTTCTGCATGGCAGCACAGCTTGGCAAACTCACTAATGTGCCCTGTCATGGGGTGAGACAGTAAAACGAGCGCATGACATTTCCATCAGTTTACAGAGACCCATAAACAACACAGTGATTAATGGTACTTATTCATACATCAGTTTAAACATGTGATACGCTCTCCTGCTCTGAAACACAAACACAGCCAGTCACACAAACAGACTCAAGCACAGAAATAACTATGCTGTCTGGTTTCATTGTATAAAAGATAACAAAATTATTTTATTACATGTTCATAATTTGACAGACATCACCACATACTTGCATGATTGCTTGTTTCCCACACCATTATTAGGCATAATATACCCAAGTACGAAACTATATAAAACAAACATGCTTGCAGATACAAGGGTGGGGGGATCAATTCAACAACAGATTAAAGCCATATTCTGTTATTTAATGAAGTTCACTTCTGACAAAGAAAACAAACTGCAGGAGGATGCTGAAGCTCATTATCATTTTCAGAATTTATTTCTCTTTTTTTTGTTTACATCAAATAGAACAGACATACATTGGCACATGCAAAGTGAACACTTTGTGGTGCTTTTCATTACCATCCAAATCCAATTGAACAAAGACTGGATATCTAGTTTTGTACTCCAAACATGAAAATACTCTCAAATATTTACAAAAAAATATACTTACAATGCCCATCACTTTAACATAATAATCATCTGGGACTGATTTTGAGTTGATCTCTGTAAAACAAAATACTGTATGTGGCAGAGCTTGCTGTTCAAGGTATTTAAATCAACTCCAAGAAAAAAGAGGCACAGAAGAAAATCACTTATAAACAATACAAAACAGAAATCAGATAATGGGAACCCCAAGAGAATATGGCTTTAATGACATTTCAAAAGAAAATATCTTGAAAGTAGATCCAGTGTCCTTTTTGCATCTGTCCTCACTCACAGTGACCCCTTTTAGCAGGCAAGTTGTTCTCTGTTAGAGAGAAAGGGGCCACAACACAAGTTTGAAAACCTACAGTATGGGTCTGGAGGCCAACCCAGCCACACTGGCCTGCAGCTGTGCTGGTCTCTATCAGGACTCATGTATCATGTCTGGATGAAGGTTGGATGCTATCCACAGTCCTGGAGTGCATAGGTACTGCAGGTGCTGCTGGGATGCCTGCGCTCTCTCTCGACACTGTCTGTCTTTCTGTGTGCCTCTACAGCTTCCCTCCCTTTTCAATCACAGATAAAGGACAAACAGCATTCATTTTTCAAGCAGATCAGATCCTGAGGTTGTTGTAACTCACATATGTTTTCTTGGTTGCTTGACCTAAGGAAAAAAAAAGACAAGATTACAATTTATTCTGTGCACTGCTTAAATTGAAACAATGAGAAAATACATCTTTTCAATTTCCAATTCGTAAGCAGAGGCAAATAAACATCATCCGCTTTGGTAAACTCTCCCTACTGTGCTGCGCATTCTTAGCACCAGCTGTGTGCAATCAGTAGCAATATTTTCTGGCCTAGTGTATCATTCCGACTCACAATACCCCTGTGTAAAGCCTTAGTTTCTATTTTCAGATGTTAACTAGTGATAAAAACACAAACACCACACAAGTGGGCACTGAACAAATGCTAGGGCATGCAATGTGATCCCAGTCTGGATTGCCATGGAAACATATCGGAATGTGGCTGAGTGCCTAGGTACTGTGTGTGTTTGTGTGTCCTCCTGTGCATCTATCCTTATGAGAGGCGTTTGAGTTTCAAAACGTTTATAGTGTGGGCATTTTTTGTGAGCTCAGGTCACTCTGGCTCGTGACGACTTTTTGAAAAAGCTATTGGAGGACAGGAATAAAGTTTATAGTTAAGTTTCTTTTTAAGGGTTAACACAAGAATGAGGACGTGAATGCACTCCCGAGGACTAACAGCAAATTCAAGGATATGTGTTTTGTGTGTGTCATCTTCTCTGTACAGTGAGAGAAGGTCGATGTACATTTTCTCTAATCACAGACATTGCTATAAATTCTCATTCTGCTGCTTTAAAGTTGCTATGGCAACCAACTCCCATGGGCTATGCAATTAAAGTCGCACCATTTCTTTACAGCTGCATTTTGTAGTCTTGGCCTGCAAGTATGATGAATAAAACATAAGTAAACGTACAACTGATTTTTGCTGGTAACCATAAACAGTCTTCAGAAAGACTTTATTTTTGAGCAGCACACTATGTGTGCATGTGTGTTTATCAATTGATTTATTCTGGGATTGAGACATCCATGTCTACTATCACCTTAATTCTTTATATTGACAGCTGATTGTCATCAATGTGTTGATGATGAGTTTTCTTCTATGTTGTCCTGCTGTTTAGGTTGTTCTGTTAAACTGATGTGAAAAGCAATAAGTCAGTAAAAATAGTACAAGGCAGTGAATCATTTCAACATCTCAGAGAAGTGTAATCATGAAAATATGACACTGTATCAATACCAGTGTAAATCTGCAGAACTGCTAATGTTCTTAATCCAATAAATCACTCTGAGTCATGGCGTACAGAGCTGATGGGCTCTGAAAGGGAGGTATTTGGCGCTCTGATGGTTACAGGAATTGACGGACAGTCTCCAGGGACGGTGGAGCCACAGTTCAGGTTTCGAGGCGGTCATGCACATAAATTCGCCATTAATAAATGTCACTTCCACTGCCACTAAAAAAGAAGGGCAAGGGGAGGAGAGAGTGTGCAGGGAGGGGAGATGAGGCGAGAAGACATTCATGTAGGAGAGACAGAAGGTGAGAGACGCACAGAACAGATGACTCTGTGCACTTTTGGGACGGCCTCCTAGAGACTGTGCGCCCTGCTTGGGGACTTTTGATGTGCTGCTACGACAGATGTTTAGGTTTCACCCTCTATGCAGAGTGTATTTGCTCCATGAGCCACATGTGTGACTGGCAAGGATATACTCGCCATCCCCTGATACACTTGCATCAGCTTTCTCTCTTACATGTGTGTAATTCAGAAATACACACACCGAAAATGGCATGCAAAGATCCAGACACACAGTTGTACGCATATACACATACACAGGCTCATTCGGCTCATGACAGATGAGTGTGACAACTGTTGGGTGTTTGGAGAAATTCCCAGGAAAATCTGTCATATCATAGGCATAATTCAAAGAGGGGTTGAGGGGCTGGCGCACCTGTGGGTGCCATGATCGCTCTGTGTGATTAGAAACGTTGTGGGAGAGAAGACCTTCGGAGTCTGTGATGTGTGATTTGCATGAGCTGTCAATCATCTCTGGGCTTTTCCTCACTGGAGAACAGCAAAGCGCTTCCATCGCAAGAGTCTCAAATCCAGCTTTTGCATTTTCTTCTGTATTGGTGTTTATTAGCCAAAGGAAACACTATATATCACCTAACGATGTAGGCTTCCCCACTCATGTAGTAATACCCGGTATTATCTTTGCTAACAGGATCATGCTTACTGTTTCAGATGAAGGGTGGTATGAGTAACACACAGCTACAGAGACAGATTATCTCCTTCCATTCCCACAACATAGCTGTGCTTCAAATCATTTCACTGAGAAATTCCTCCATTTTCTGTCATGCTGCTGTGCACTCGGACTAAAGGACTAACTGTTTATCAGGGAAAGAGATAACTGGCTCCATTCTATAGGACATTATACATACTTTTTAACTAAGTAGTCAGCCAATTAAATTGCTGGAATGGGACTTTCTAGCACAAGAAAGGAAATATGAGAAAGAAAGAAGAGAACATATCAACATATCATATCAATATAAAATAAGAATTCAAACCAATTGAAACCTCCATTACACACATATAGCCTACTGTAAATGTAGATCTTAGCTCCAAGGTCGTCTGTTTGGTCTGTATCACACCCTAATTTTAATAGCTTTATAAAATCATTGACAACAAAGCACACAGATATGAGTCTAGTACCAGTCAACTGTTTGAACACACTTTCTAATTCACGGTAATGGTGTCTCTAAACTTGTGACTGATACTGTGTAAGTGTATGTGTATTTATTGATATTAGGAAGACAGAGATATTGAATTCACTTTGTGTAATGTTAGTGTCACAGATTCATTGTAGAACTTGTCGCAGTATATTAAGTATTTATCTTATATGTGACCAAACATGAGTGTTCATGCATTCACAACTTTAATTTAGTATATTACATTATATAAACATATGATTATTTTTAAATCTAATGCATTTTGACCAAAAGTCTTGTGAAGTGTGGCCTACTGTAATGTAAACATAAATGAGCTTGATGCACATGTGGCTGTGAGGCTGTGTGATTATCTCACTGGGTTACTTACTCATGGGGTCAGTAGCAGGGTTCTCACACAGCTCCGTCTTAGCCTCTCCATTGGGTCTCTCATTGGGCTTCTGGGACAAACGTGATGACATTGTGGCAGCTGTGACCACAGCCTTGAAGCTGCG
>JANJYQ010135481.1:0-17062 GCA_024605255.1 Rastrelliger kanagurta | reverse complement strand
TGCAAAACAGCCACAAAGTATGCTTGAGAATTTGCCAATTCATGGTTGCCTGTAATGCAGATTAATTTGATAGTATTTATATTTAATTTTGTATTTTTATGCACATTTACTGAGAGGTCCAATCACTTTATTGAACTCTCATTTCACTTGAAATTAAGTTGTAATCTGAAGATGGAGACTTTATAGAAAAAAAACATTTTACTGCTGCTCCAATCATGAGGGGATGTTTAAAACTTCAACCCAATTATGTTTTGTTTTTTTTAAACTAAGAGATGTTTTTGTGTTATCAAACTAATGCTGACGACACACGTCTACAAGGTTTTCACTGACGGGTTCCTCTGCACATTCTAATTTTGTACTTGTATACGATGTTTTACAACTTGATTTTTTTTTAAGGAACTGGAAATATTCATTCCCATGAAGAGATAAAACAGGCCTGAGTTCACTTCAGTGTTCTATCGAGATATGAGTAAAATAGGTTGAATGTTTCTGAATTGCACCCAGGCCTGTAACATTTTTGTACAGTGTCACTCTTATATTGCCCAGCTTTCAATGGGATTTGTACAGTGTTGATAAAACTGATGTCTTATGTACATAATGTTAATCACTATGGCTCTTAGCTTACTAAATCATGACAATATTAACTCTATTGCCAACAGTATGTTGCCTTCACTGTGTAGCAGTTTCTGATTAAATGAAGTTACAACCAGAATGGTTCATATTTACTAAAGATGATTTTTTTCCCCCCTCTTGACAACTCACAGAAGATGCACTTCTTTTCAGATATATTGTCAAACAAACGCCTCAAAGATATCAGGGACACAGAAAGAGAATTAAATATAAAATTTATTAGGCAAAATGTACAACAGCTGCATAAGCTATCTTACAGCTCAAATATAGACTCAATTTCATTTCCACTCTTTCAGAGTAGAATATAATATTTAACTTACTTTTAAATTCTGTAATGAAGTTTAAAAACATTCATAAAAAACACACATTGGCTCACATTTATCAAACTTTTCAAAGAGCAAAGCTGATCTGAAATCACGTTCAAATCAGTGTGCGGCAGGACGGCTCAAAGATCCGATGTAAACAAATTAGACCAGAGTGAATTAAATATCCCTCACCTTTTATTCTAGGTTAAAAACTAGTTTATCACCAAAGGTTGCTTGTGTTGTTTTGTCATTGCTAATTCCCACCCTAAGTCAAAGCAGCTTTATCATCAACTGACCGCCTTGTACCACAAGTCCTAACAGTGCAGCACCCATCAATACATATTTGCTTTTAGTTTAAAACAAATTTGATTGGTCCTAATTTGTGTCCAGTTATGTTCTGTCTCCCTACAGCATCTGTACTGACACCTCCTGCAGTACAGTGAGATGAGAAACACAAATAATTAGGCAGTGAAAACATGTTCAGTTTCTGCCTATTCAGCCTTTTCAAAACTCTTGAGACGTTGTGATTTCTGTATAGCAGACACTCAACAATTACAACAATACCAATCTGTATTTTTACAAGGCATAAACTTGTATTTTTTGTGTACCATGACAAACTGCATCACAATGTCCAAATATAAGAAAACATAAAAAAAAAAAATAGAAGGTTCCATCAGCAATGCTGTAAGTGCTCCAACGTTATCCTTTTGACAGGTTCTGTTCTTCATACGCTATAAGGAATGACAGAACATGTCTGGTCTGTTCTTATATCTGAGGTGAAGTTGTAGTGCGTCCCTGCAGTAAAATGACTTGAGATCAGCTCTCCTGTTCAAAAATACTCTAGTAAATGTGGCCTCAAGAGAAGTGAGACAAACGTCAGGAACGATTTGAAGAGTAGGATGACGTTAGTATGCACCTCGCAGCCCGCTGCTCCGTGAGTCTCCGCCCCCTCCTGAATTACTGTAGTAACCACCGCCGCCACGACCTAAATGGGTTGTAAGGAGATCAGTAAGTCAGTGCTCGTCATCAGGACCTGAACAATTGTTGATGAATGAATCAGACTGAAATATGAAGAACAATCAACAAGCTTTTATAAGACAAATGTTCAGAATGCCAGTCACTGCGTGCACACAATTAAAGTTATTGGTGTAAAAGGTAATGTTAAAAAAAAAAAAAAAACATCTGCAGACAGAAACAGTGGTCATGCTTTCATATTAATAAAGAAAGTTGTTGAAAACTCACTCATTTCAGCTGCCCCACTGGCTGTTGAGTTGAGAAACAGCTCAATGTAACGATGCTCTGTGGAGAAAACAGCAATCATCACTGAGTCTGTTGGAGAACCTGAACTTCTTCTGTTAAGCAAATGAAACACACCTAGTGGCTATTCTGTTGCACCTAAAATCCTCCCATTAAATAGAGATTCACAGAATTCTGAGAATCTTTCTGAGCAAAGACTTTCTTAAAAGGTTTTTTCCACTGACTGAACTGCTCCATGCTACTGTTAAGAAGTGCTTTTTTTCCCCATTATAAATATTACAAGAAACTTTCCGCAGAAATTTTGAGAGGACCACATGGCTGGTGCCGGTTTCTACTTCTCTGTGTGTGTATGAGACTTACCGTCGTTAGTGATGGCGAGTTTGTGTTAAATGCGAAATAGGGAGCATTTGGCGTGGAATACGTGTATGTGATTACTGCTTATTTCACAAAGCATTTAAGTGTACTGTAGAACTTTTACACATAGTCAGAAATACACCATTACATTTACATTATTACATTATCAGGTTCTACAGACCATGCCTGATTGAGCTGCTCATTTTGATATATGATTTGCGTTTGATCTATGTTTTCTCAAAGTTGTGGGAGGAGTTACACACCGAAAATGTGGCGGAAAATGAATTAACACAAAACACAGCATAACAGGGCCCTCGACAACATTTGCTATGTTTTAGAGGGCAGGGCCTTGTGCTTAGCATGTGGCCCTAACTATTCATGAAAAATATGAGAACCAAAGTGAGGCCAAAGAAGAAGAAAGGACATACGCATGTGGTTCTTGTCTTTGGACATGGCTGCCACAGCGTCTTCATGGGAGCGGAATTCCACATCAGCCTCCCCAGTCGATTTGCCGTTCGGAGCCACGTCAATGTGGACCCTCATTGGGTTCAATGGAGAGAAGAACTAAAAAAAATGAAGAAAAAGATGACAAATATTGCTTTTTTAAATAACTGATATTCACCCAGATCACAGCCACAGAGCCATCAAGGATCTGACTTAATAGTGGCGTCTTTCATCAGATTCCATCATGTCTAATTCTGTCAAATCTATCAGGAGAAATAATCAAAATAACTGAAGTGTGTGTGTGTGTGTGTTCTCACTTTAGCAATGTCTCCTTCTGTGGCACGGAAAGGCAAACCCCTCATATGGACAAAATGGCCACTGTGGAATCCTGAGCCACTTTCACTTTGACCGTAGCCATGGCCTCCCATCCCTAAGCCAAAACACACAAACACATTCAGAGGTCACACAAACAACTTCTGGAAATGTAAGAGAGAGAAGTACCCGGAGATGGTCTCATACCCATCTGATATCAAAGGGTTAGTATACACTGTTTTTGGAGTTAATAATGTTATTAAAAAATGTGAACTATTCATAAATAAGATGCCATGGCTTTATTTATCCTCAACAAGTTTAAATGTTTACGTGTCAAATACTTAAAAGATATGTGATAAAAGACAATTCATTTCAGTGATAAAATGTTATAAAAAACAAGAATTAATTAATCATTGGGAAATTATTAATCATTCTAGCAGCGTTGCTATTTTGCAAAGTTCATCTGCCATGAATCAGCATTTCTAAACGCCAGACTCTTGAGGACAAAAATCAATAAATTGGACTTTACCCCTTCCTCCCCTTTCTCCTCTCATCCGTTCATCAAACATGCCATTGCCAAAGCTGTAGTTGTTGAAACCATTGTAATTGTCGAAGCTGCCATAACCTGAACACACAGAGCAAGACTGTGAATTGATTAACACACACAGAAAACACCATGATGACGCAGCAGCAATGCTACACAGATGTGAACAGACAGACTGGAGAATAAAACTTTTCCGCTGGCTCAGAACAAGGAAATTATAACGTCATCTACGGAGCCCAGTGAAGCCACTGGTCAACCTACTCACCATAAAATAAACCTTCATGTAGCTGTACCACATTCATTTGACAGTAATAAAGTCCAACTTCTTTATACATCTGACTGAATGAAACTCATTTGTTAATAGCTTAAAACTTAGTTCTGATGGTTTTGGAGAATATTTAATATTGTATTGTCTTCCTATTAGTATGTACTGCCAATATGTAACAATATAATGAAACAAAGCCTGGTTTAGAGACCTGGCTTGTAAACCAATGAGGTGAGTAAGATTTGTTTGGTGGATAATCAAGCCTGCTAATTAAATTTGGTTCAAATTTGACATTTTTTCTTGCACTCATTTTAAAATGGAGCATGTTAATATTTGCCTATTAAACATATTCACATAACACATTACATAATATTAAGTACTGCCTTGATACTGAAACTACTATAAAGAATCAATAACTAATAATTAATAATAATATTGACAAAAGAAGCTGAAGTTCTAAATTGCTTTTCTGCATTACATTACAACTACTAAGACTACTCCTGATTACATAAAACTAATACTTGAGATGATTTCTGTATGCTTACCTCCTCCATAGCCTCCTCCACTCCTCATGGTGTCCATCAGAGCTGCACCGCAGCTGGGCCCGGGCCCAAAAAAGCCACATCTGGGGCCCCCCATCATGGGTCTATCGTATGGCCCTGGTCTCTGTCCTCCCATTCCCCGTCGGGGGACCTCATAGTAGGCTCTGATCTCGTTACGACTGCTCTTAAAAATCTCTATATACCTGCAATGTGAGAGTCCCATGGGGTGAGGGAGGGGCAGAAAAGACGGTTAAAGTGAAGAAATGGCTTAGCATGGGTAAGATACATACATATGATTTACAGAGAGAAGATTAACACACAAGAGACAAATAGTCTAAATAGTGGTCTAAGGTGTTTTAGCCTGGAGCTGAAGTGTTTGAGTGACAGAACAAGCTGGTCAAATACTCATCATTAACTGGGCTTAGGGCTGTAGTAAAGGATTTTTACCTCACCAAGCTGCCTTGACTGTCCTCTGTAAAACTTAATTCCCACATTAAATTATGTGTATAATTAATTTTGAAAGGATACAAAGAAAGTGCCAGAATAATTATCTTATACACCCCCATTCTGGTCTAATACAGCTAAAAAGAGCTCCCAGGTCTTAAATGGCCATCATTAAACTATCTATGACATTAAATCATCACATCACCTTTAACTCAAAGATTAGATACATGATCTTTCATCCCAATATTCAACATGTTACTATAATAACAGTTTAATAATAACCCATCAAACCCCATCTCATTAGCATATTAGCATAGCATAGTTTACCCATTTTACCATAATTATTCTAGTAGACCAACCCATGCTTATCAACCTTAAGTGTATTAGAAATCATCCCATAAATTATAATTATACCATAATTACTCTAACATGACCACCCAGTAAGTACTACAATAGAAGACCAACCCAATCCAGCCCGTCCCTTCCCCGTCTGTCCCACCTGTGCCCTATTCTTTCCTTGTGTTTCCCCAGAGCCTTTTCTGCTATCTCCTTTGAGGCAAACTGCACGAAGGCTTCCCCTGTGCTCCTCCCCTGGTAGTCCACTGGCAGAGTAATCCCATTTGGCACGATTCTCAACCCTTCAACCCAAGCACACATAAATACATAGGTCGGTAGGTAGACTGATAGATAGTTATAGATAGAACAACACCCACTGCATCACTGGAGCTTTCAGGATTAATTAAAGTCATGACAACGAATAAATAGCAGCTGCAGTATCTGATGAGACTGGACTAAAAAAAGAGGCATCTCAGAGGACTGAAGTCACACTTGTAATGTGCTCAGTGGAGTAATGAATCACATACTGGCCTGGAGTCAGCTTATGCCACATTATTAGAAGGATGTAGAGGATTTTTTTTTTTCTCGGATACACTACTGAATTTTGGTCAGCAGATTAAATAGTGCTGAGTGAAGCTACTCCATGATAATTATTTAGTGTTGATCATTGTAGATAAAGGCTCCCAGTGAGCAGAATTACAATACTGACCCCAGATCAGTGTCATGGGACTGTCTCCCCTCAGCCAAACCAGCCCAGCCCATTCTATAGTTTAACCTGCTAATGCATGACATAGATCATACAGGACAAACATGCTAAATCTTATGCTTGCATAACACTAACACAGTAAAATTCATACTAGCAATTTACAAGGACAGGTTATTCAACACAGCATGACTATACTACAAGAAACAAACAAACATCAGGCCTCTGGACCATTACACACAGACATTCATATGCTGGTATGTAATCCTGCCTACCACAGGAACAGTAATTAATGAAGTACATTATCAGTGTGTATTATTAAAAATGTGAAAAGATAAAGTGTCTATCTGCACTGAATGTTACTGTATGTTGATGTTGCATAGCGTTGAGTTGAGTGGAAAGCATTACATCAAAAGCAGCTGGGATTTCCTTTGGATTTTTTATGCTGTGATCACATTTCTATTTAAGGACCTGTAAATGTTGAATAGTACTGAATGAACTTTAACCTTAAATTTTGACTTGAGTTAATAGAAGTGCACAAGACCAATTCTAATTATACTGTGTAACTATACTCCTGTTGCATATTTAGTATTTTAAAAGGCATTTT
Source organism: Rastrelliger kanagurta (assembly GCA_024605255.1). Taxonomy (NCBI): domain Eukaryota; kingdom Metazoa; phylum Chordata; class Actinopteri; order Scombriformes; family Scombridae; genus Rastrelliger; species Rastrelliger kanagurta. Next base: position 10,319 of record JANJYQ010135481.1, on the reverse strand, counting down.
ATGTGATACAGGTTGATACATAAATACTGAACAAGCAATTAAGAGTCTACATGCATCTGATGTTTCCATTAATGAGTTTGTCTCATTTGACTCTTGCACTGTAGGTCTAGATGTGAGTTCTGTCAGCTCCCTGACACCCTCACACTGTGGTTTTAACTGAGGTTGACATAAATGATGCAATATCAGGACAATTTTCTTAGAAAATAGACAAAGGTCTGTACAAATCTTGTAAGTGCATATGTTGATATACCTGAAAAGAACTGAACAATCTCTTCCTTGCTGCAGCCAAAGGGCAGGCCTCTAAGTCTCAGCATGCAGCCACTGCAGCTATCATAGTCAGCAGGGCCACTACGTTTCAGCACCCAGTCCATCTCGCTACGGTTTGACTTGAATACTGATTCAGACAGACAGATGAACAGACACAAACACGTGATATGAAAGTCAATCTAGAAAAACACTTTTTTCAGCAGAGTATATTTAAAACTTATCACACAAACTGAAAAAGGTTGTATTTATACAGTGCAAGATATCAGATATATCGCTTCTCAATAAAACAGAGCCATGAAAGTTTTTTACGTATGTGATAAAGACACAGGCAAAGTATTTTGCACTAATGTAAAAAGGCAAACATTACCAGGCATGAAAACGGGCCAGGGGTGAAAAAGGTGAAAAGGTTGCGAGAGGGACAGCATGGCCTTTATTTAAAATGTTTTTTGGATGTTACATCAGAATTCTCCCATAAACATGAAATATTAACACTTTAATTTTGGAAACTGAGTTTTTGGAAACTGAGGCATTGAAGGTCTTCTTAAGACATGTCTCAACAAGATTCTGACACCTGTTCTTCACTGGGCAAGGGTGGGGTCATATGTTACGCAGCTCATATAATGTTAATTAGTCCCTTAACTTACTGTTTAATTGGCATTTGTTCAAAAAAATGCATTAAATCAGCTCATAGTATGATTTTTTAATAATTACTGCCTTGTGATATATAGTCTGGATGATCATGAAGACGTCACAAGTTGCTTGAAAAAAAAATAAAACGCATAACAAGTTAAATGAGATTCTCATTGTATCTGTATGATTCACATAAATGGCACATAATGATCTAAAAATGATGAATTTCACCAAAAGGTGAGTGTAACTGTCTAAGACAGTAGAGTGTTTATTTCATATTTTATTTAAGTTTGAATTCATAATTGAAAAGATGTGTTATTTGACTGTAAAAAACTGAATACATCGAAATGTAAATGTCCTATAGAATTGAATGCCACTTTATACGAGGTCAGTGAAGTGCACACAAAAGGCATTGTGGGATATCAAACTTTAGGCGCCAGAGAGAGAAAGAGAGAGAGGCCGTTACTACACTAATACTATACTACACTAAGATAAGACCTATAACCTATAAGACCCCATAAACCTTCAATTTATCATTCTGTATGGTTCAAGAGGCGCACACGATAATGTACTTCTCTAGTTGAGTCAAATTAAATAAATCATCATAAAAGACATCAGTTTGAATCGTGGCCCGTTTTATTGAACCAGTGCAGCTACAGTGAGGAGTTTTCATGCCTGCATTACAGAAGTAGATCAGAACATCTCTCAGTGGTCAGCCTGTTGTACTAGTTTTTGCTGCTTACCCTCTATGTATCGGTGTCCCATGTATTTACGATCCTTGGCAAGCGCATTCTTGAAATCTTCTGCTGTTTTCAGCTCAATAAATGCTTCTCCACTGGGACGGCCTTCTTTGGAATAGGTGAAACACACGCCGTTTACTTTTCCCACAATGTCACAGTCTGGACAAAAACAACAGATAAGATTTATTTAAAATAAACACAACTCAAACATTTTTCTATGTCAAAACAAAAAACACCATTGAGGATACAATATACAATTAAAATGAACTGTTATGAATGCAATTTTTCCCAGGTCCATGGTCATGTAAATGTTAAAATACATGTTTACTGGTTGGAAAATGTTATCTAGTCAAGTGGTTAGTAAAATTTGTAGTAGGTTGAGAAGACTTGTGCACACAGACTTGAATCAAATATCTATCAGATAAGCCTTAACCCAGTCTATGAGACTGGGTTGCTAGCCCTGTGCTTAAACTCCAACCTGGAGGACAGGTGCATTGCGTTTTGTCAGTCCTCTACCCTTCCAGTAGCCTGGTTCTGCTTCCATCATTTCACTTTGTGGGTAGTGTCTGGCCACTCTCCATTGGGAAATGTTTGCATTGTGATAGGCGGGATATTTTCAGCTTCGATCAATCATACTGCTTGGTCGTGACGTCTATATGAAGCAGGCCAATAATGTCTTTCCCCTTGATAAAATTCTTGTTTTGGCTTTAACTCTTCAGTTTCAAGAATCATTAACAATGCAAAATGTACAGCTTCTCTTAAATCATCTCATCAGCTTCGTGAGTGCTGCTCCAACTACAACAGAAACTCAAACTTGAACGCTTGAGCTCAACGTCACCACGTTCAGCCCTCCTTCTGTTCGCTCACTGGCCCGTATGATTTTGGGCCGGAGAAAAACAGTCTACTGAGAGTTCCCTGACTGTGAAAAATTAAGATGACCACCAGTGGGAGCTAGCCTGGCTGCCCTTCCACCTACTTGACTGGTATATTCCTACCAGGAGATTAAGCTCTTGCTGGTATAGCTAATGGGTTCATTGAGGGGGACAACCCCACCAACCACAACAAGCGAGACACATCATGCAAAATGAAACAAGATGACTTCACAAGAATTGATCAAATCTGAATGCCAAAGGAAAGCATAACATTGGAAGGTCCAAAGAAACCTGACACTGACCGGTGAAGTGAGAACTGACAACCCTGAAGCAGGCCTGGGGCATTCAAATATTTGCCCTAAACACATGAGTGTCTGTCTTAAATGTCAGTATGCATAAAGGGAAGTAAGTAATTAATTGTGTGACACTGATGCTTTAAATTTTTTTAAAGAATTTTATACTCTATGTAAAGCTGAAAGCTTCTGGCAATGAAGAATGTTAAGTTGCATTAAAATACAGCTGTAATAAGTAAATAGTCATGTCTTTAATTTTTTTTATCATTTTGGCCATGGTTTCAACTAACTTACAATCTACTCTCTCTGTAAAGATGTGTGTGTGTGTGTGTGTGTTTGTGTGTGTGTGTTCTCACCAGAGAAGAAACTTGCCACCTCCTCCTGTGTGCAGGACCAGGGAAGTCCTCTGATCCTAACCACATAACCCTCTTCGTTCAAAGACATCCTTGCTACCAGAGCAAGCACAAAACAACAGTAACACATTAATTAATGTTTATGTGCAGGTATAAATTAATTAATGCATTTGTCATTGACTATACACCTGCTTGCACATATGAGGCCCACAGGAGGAGCTATAAACAGATAATGAATATGATTTCATATGGACACAGCTGTGAAACACTGCACGTTTCAATAGAAGTTTTTTTTTTCACAAATACTGAATGCCAATTAGCCCTTACAAATCTGCACACAACACAACAATAATGTTACAAGTTATTAAATGTTTACATGGTGCTTATAAATGTTAAATAGGTGAACTTACAGAAGTAATTTTGTAAAATACAGACCACTTGGCCTGAACCTTTCCAACCATCACCGTTACTGTAATTTATCTATGCATACATTTTTTTAAGTTTACATCTGTTGTCTCAGGTATAATTATGAACAGAACAGGTGTTGTTATGGACCTATAACACATACACATCACTCGCAGATATTGTCAACTTTTTCAGTTTCTGATATTATATACAACATGCTCTCTGCAGGAGACACTGAACGGTGCAAAGAACAGCTCATACTGTTGTCATTCAGATCAATAGACCCAAGCATTATTGGACATGGACAAATAAGCTAATGAATGAGCTGCTTTTTTTGCTTGTTTGCTAAATGTATGTATGTATGTTACATATACGCATACACATTTATGTATACCATCACAATTGTCTACTTAACTTTTTAATGACCGCTATCACATACCAGTGTAAGTCTACGTAAAAAGCACTACAAAAGCAATAAAATATACAATAAAAACTGTACAGTGTGCTGTTAACAACTAAATGGCTAGAGACGACAACATTGTGCCGGTAATTATAAATAGTATGTAGCAGCAGAACCTTGAGATGAAGACTTATTTCTTTATTATTAACGTTGTAATGCGAAACAGTGCCGCTGCCATGGAAACTTTAATGCCGTAATGTTTGTTACTTCCTCTCAGATGTCACAAAGTGTTGGTGAATAAGAGTTTCGTACGCTTACGTAACCATAGCACACCTTCAAGACATAAACTCACTATTAAAGGTTATCTGGCTGCAGTAAAAGTTATCTCTGAGCTCTAATATATCACAATCAGGATGCTAGATTAGCTAATGAAGCTAACGTAGCCTAATGTGCTAATGTTAGCTTTTATATCACTAGCAGTTAGCCGCTAAGGCTAACTCCAGGACACTGACAGCGGTCAAACCTACGAGGCAGACTACTTCAACTCCTGACGGCCGTGCTCTGTCCCTGGGTATAAATATGCACACAGAGATATACATATATCAGAGATCAGTGACAAGTGTCTGAAAACACTGAAATAGTCTCACAATCTCCTCTTGTCCCCGGTCTCGAGCCTCAGGTGACTCTTGTCTCCTGCCAGCAAACACGCTCAGGTATGTTGTCGCGAGAACTGCAGTGCATGAAATAAATGACATTTGAGCCTCCGTCAAACACAAAATCTGATTGAGTTCAAGTCCTTCAGCGAGTAGATGGGTGAAAATATGATTATTTTGTTAGTGTACTTCTGTCCCAAAATTAGCCTTTTTAGTGCATTTAGTTAAAAAAACCATTAAACCTTTTTCTAGGGATGTAATAAAAATCAATTTACTATACACCGACAACAAAGGAATGTCATTGTATTAGTAGTAATGATAATAATAAAAAATGAATTACCAAAAAGCTGCAATATTTTAGGAATTATACAATGACAACGATAATACTAATCATATACAAAGCGTCAGAACGGTGGACAGTACTGCTGATGAAAACACTGAAAATGTGGCAACTCCTACGGTATCCACGTTGTTTGGTTTCAGCTGGGGCGAAACTGCTGAAACCAAACACACCGAGTCGAAAGTCCATCTAGACCAACTGTACGAAACCCCATGTACCACTGCAAACTGCTTCACATTTTCAAAAGATTTCACAATGGAGGTTCCTGTATTTACGTTGGATTCTTTCACAAATTTACCTTTCAAGGGAAACCCGGCTGCAGTCTGTCCCTTGATGCATGTGAGTAAGATTTTAAAGGTTATTTGCACATACAGCAGGGGCCATGAAGGCATTCATGCATGAGAATAAGTCACCCAGATAAAATCATATAAGGGTTTTTCAGTCAGCAAAGTTATAGTTATTGGTGACTACACCACTTGTTGCAGCTATATGTTATCACAAATATGCCTGTGTTTCTAACAGGAGCTGACTGATGAGCTGTATCAGAAAATAGCAGCAGAGATAAACCTGTCAGAAACAGCTTTCATCACCAGGATCAATCCCTCTGACGACTTCATCAAGGGTCAGATAAAATTATATATATACACACTTGTATTTAATATGTATCATTACCATGCCATTTATTTAATATCAGTATAGATTTGTTACAAGGATTTCTGAGACAGGTTCATTTAAAAATTAACCTATTGCTGACCTCTACTTTTATCTATGTACTCCCCATCATTGTTGATTTAAATTAGGATAAAAGTAGACTAATGCAATACAAAGTAAATTATATATTAACTAAGTACTTGCTTGTGGCCAATGTATGCTGCAATATTTATGACAAATACTATACATACTATAAAACAATATTGACATTATTTTGCGATTGTTAGAGCCTTTCTGACTAATAGGGCTAAAATGCGCACTTTGGCAAAATAGAGCAAACAATGAAATCACTAAATTCAACATGGTTATTAAGGTTTTTTCAAAATTGCAATAATGATGCTGGAGGGAAGATAATGTAGTCACCACAAAACATGACTCACTCCCTGGGTAGATGTCCAATTTGGCAAAAAAAAAAAAGAAAAAACTAACAAAAAAGAAATTGCAGGCCATACCTCTTTAGAAGAAACAAAGAAAGCTTACAGTTGCAGAGTTTGTCTTCATAGTACAAACTGCAGGTAATAAAGGGTGTAGAAAGGAACAAAGGTGAAATGAGTTAGGTACTCTTAAAATATTGTGGTTGCAGATGAAAGCACACAGCTGTGTGCCTCTATGTATTGTTCTAAAACCATGCGAGCACAGCCTGAAAACACATCCTCAGCAGTCACACAGCTAAGACTTGCATTGTTGGTAAAGTCTAGAACAATGCCATTAGCTGTCAGTTAAAAATGCATTGTGCAGTCACTCCATGATTCACAAGTAATACAGTTGCACAGTGTCAATATTATTTACGCACAGCTGAAGAATCTAAGCATTTCAACAAACCTAACTATATACAGCTTAAATAGGTGTCACACCATGAATAATTTTATGATTAAATTATTGTCATATAGTATATGCACCTCGGGAAGACTACGGTAACCTGCTGTCCTACACCTTACATACTATAAACAAGTTTAAAAAAAGTATACATTTTCTATAAAATGTAATTGAAAACCACCAATTTTACAAAATTATATTTTAAAAGGATAAATTATATGCCTTATATATACATCCTTACTTTACCTAAAAAGACGGATCACCTGTAGTCACCTCTGAATCAGCACTGATTTAATTAATATTTTAGTTGACGTTTTATTGGCAACCATGGAATAAATGATCCTCCACATTAACACAACATACAGGCATTACAATTTCATGTGGTAGTATAAACTTACCTTTATTAGGTTAAAGTAGTACTAAAAATCAAAGCAAACACTTTTTTGTAGTGTTGTGTGTCTTTAAATGTCAGGCTCTGTGGACAGTTGCATGTTTTTTAAGTTCTGTGTGTTAAAGTTCCTGTCTGTTAATGTGAAATGATTAACAGCGTCAAGGTTCTGCCTTCGATGGTTCACACCAACCACTGAGGTGAATCTGTGTGGACATGCCACTCTGGCTGCTGCAGCAGTGCTGTTCCGGATTAAGAGTAAGACGCAAGATGACAACACGCATACACACACACGCATCCCCCATTGGTCACTGCACCCGGTAGCTGAAGATACAAATAAGACAAAGCCACTAAATAATTCAATTGGAAACCACTTGTAATATTTTTGTAATTGTATCTTAAAATAACAAGCTGCTCTGATATTGTTAAGCTGTTGAGCCTTTGTATGTACAGTAATACACAATACAGCTTAATGCAAGTGTGGGCAAACTACTGTTACAAATACATCCACATTATTCACTTGCATCTTGATACCTGAATAAACCTCAGCCACCCTGTGTGAATAATGTGTGTGTATTTGAAATTTGTTAGAAAACGTGAATTGCACATTGGTGTTTGAGACTAAGAGTGGGGAGTTACTGGTCACCCAGCAGGGGGAGGGCTTTGTCATGGATTTTCCTCTCAACCCACCTACCAAGCAGGTACAGTATGCAGTCAGATAAACATAGCTGGCTGTTTTCACATCAAAAAAATCCAAGGAGTATTCAAAAAGAATAGAAAATGCTGTAACTCTTTTAATCTTTCTTCCTTAACCTCTTTTGCCTAGGATCCCAATGAATTTAGGGACATCATCAAGGTCTGTAATAAATTATAAGACAATTATAAGACTCCTAACTCATTGTTAATGTGAACCACTCTATACGTACAGTGTTGTTACATTATTGTGTTTTAATGTGCTTGCTTCACTGTCTCTGCTTCTTTGTGTACATTATAGGTGGCATTAGGAGATCGACCAGTCCAGGAGGTTTATCTGAATTCTAACACTAAGAAACTGCTGATTAGACTGCCTGATGGGTGTGACAGGTTAACATACATACATACATACATACGGTTATTACTTGGTTGCTCAAATAAATTGAGACTAAGAACAGTCAAGAATAATGTATAATATGTTAGAGGTGAATTACTGTTTAGTGAGCAACTCACTGCCAAACATCCATTTTGATTTCTTGAGCAGTACACTGACCTTCCAGACACAAACTTGTCTATTTTCCAAATCTCAGTGCTGCATGTGTATTGTTTTCAGGTCAATGCTAACTAGTCTGAAAGTTGACACTACGGCTCTTGAATGCAGTGAGAGGAGTGGAAGAGTGAGAGGGATAATCATCACTATGAAAGGTAACTCAAGATAAAAATAAATTAAAATGGTAAAATCCTTAATTAGTTAGGTTGTCTATTTGATGTATTTCAATTTACACTCGAGGTTTGCACAATTATGTCAGTGCATATTGAATAATACCAGACCTCAAAGTGTTTGTATATTGATTTCAGGATCTCCAGAATGCCAGCCAGGATATGACTTCTACTCCAGGTATTTTGCTCCATGGGCCGGTATCCCAGAGGATCCTGTCACTGGTAGGATAAATACGATTGTACAATTCATAATTACATATAATTTTTATAGTGCTTGTGCCATTAGTCAGAATAATTCAATCATACACATTTACATCTAAGAAACAGGTCCAAACACATAAAAATAGTTTCAGATGTCGAGCACTCATGTCATGTACTTGTTCAATGTGTTATTTGAGACTTACCTTACCTAGTCTTACCCTTTCTGTCCTGCAGGTTCTGCCCACACTGTACTTGGTAGTTACTGGTCTGACAAACTTGGGAAGAAGAAAATGTTGGGTAATTAATCAAACTAACTTCATATTGTCAACACTATAACTCTTAAAACAGTGAAATTTAAAAAGGTTTTAAGACAAAGTATTTTACTAAACATTAAAAAGGACAAAATATGTTCTTTTCCACCACTGTATACAAAATATAGCCATTACTACTGAACACTAGCCAGGCTAACACCAGCCCTCATCTCAATGAGGAAAAAAACAATGGGTGAGAGTGTCAGTACCTGATCGACTATTGCAGTTTGTGCAGGACAAACATGAGACAACAGACATGTTTTAGCTTGTGTCATCGTCTTACTGCCCTCTCCCCCATTCTGTGATTGGGTCTCTCGCTGAGGGGAAAATTGGATCCAGAGTGTCCAGACTGATTTGCAAAGCAAAATGAAATCACATGCAAGAGTATACCCAGGTGAACTGAACACTGATATGCATTACTGCTCTGTGTTTATGTAGCTTTCCAATGCTCCAAACGAGGCGGGGAGCTGGAACTGGAAGTGAGAGACGATGGAAGAATCAACATAGCAGGACAGGTTGTCACTGTGCTGCAGGGAACAATCACACTATAGGCAAAGACACATCCAGACTAACAGGGATGTTCAACATGCAACCAGCAGGGGAACCGACAGAAGCTTTGCACCATTTGATGAAAGCAAGAAGGCTTNAAAAAATTAAAAAAAAAAAAAAAAAAAAAAAAAAAAAGACTTTTGTGCATAGTGGTCAATCTGATAATGAAACACTAGAGTGGAAACAAAATCTCACATATAGTCAGGATTTTTATTATTGTTCATTTGCAGGGGACGAACCATAGGGCAAAATTTACAGGAAATAAAAGTACAACACAGAAAACAAAAAAATTACAATCACACATTGTGTTCAGTAAATCCGATCGTAGACTGACACATACATACAGATAACCGGGCTGCAACTAACAATTATTTCATTGTCAATTAATTATTTTCCCATTAGTGAATTACTTGTGAAATGTGATTCCCCCCCCCAGAAACCACAGTGATGTCTTAAAATTACTTGTTTTGTCTGACTGATAGTCTTAAATGTTAAAATATTCAATTAATCATAAAAGCAAATAGAGCAACTTTTTACAGTCTAAAAACTGGAACCAAAAAGTGGCTATGTGGTATTTTTGCTTGAAATATGACTTAAACCATTAAACAATTATCAAAATAGCTACAGGTTAATTTTCTGACACTCTACTGATTGACTTTGTAGCTCTACTAGTCACATTACTGAATGAGAATAAAAAAATTCAAATCAATCAGCATACTGTAATTTATTAGCAGAAGGTTACATTGGCAAAAATAACTGGAGCTGAATGTTTTAGTGGTTATTTAGTGGCAACTGAGTTTGAAAGCATGGTTTGACTAAAGTTTTTGCTGTTATTCACAATGTGATGCTTTTAAACTAGAAATAAATAATTTATACGTCATAATCAAGTTAGTCATTTCCATTTAATTGTTGTCAGCCAGTGTAGTCTAATTAAAGATTTGAAGTGAGCAATGCTGATATATCTCTTTTTCCTTTAG
>JANJYQ010135407.1:0-14450 GCA_024605255.1 Rastrelliger kanagurta | reverse complement strand
TATATATATAGTTGTTTTTTCTTCAGTCTGTGTCTGGTTTTCATTTTCTAATAAAAAAATTTTAATTAATTTTTGATATCTGTTTGTTTTAAAAAAATATTTGTAATACAAACATTGATATATTGCTGCCACCCAACCAAGAATGGGTCCACTCTAAAATCAGAAAATGAAAAGGAGGCTGCCTAAAATGCCAAATGATAGGTCATGAAGAAAAGGCTTCAATGCTACCAAAACAACACTTCAGGTGTATTTTTCTGTTTGGCAATAATTTAAACATTTAATTAAAAAAATAACTGTCTGTGAATACAAGAGACAGTCGAAACGCAATAGTACACATAGCTCAGCTCAGTCATGTTAGGTATGTAATTAAACAGAAATTCTTCTTTCTGATAATACCAAGCACTAACCAGCTCATGTCACCAGCAAAGATGCAGAAAAAGTTCGCATTTTATCATAAAAATGTGAAATTCCATGTTTGTCTCAATATTCCATTAAATAACAAAGCAATTGTCATCAAAAGTGCCTTATAAGATAAAAATAGACAGCATGATGACCAACTTTGCAGAGATAGCATCCTCACTGCTCAACTTCATACACAGTCTTTTGCTTCCACCAACTGGTCTTGTGTTAGTGTTGCAGAGTCAGTGACACTGCAGCAATATTCCGCATATTGCAAGCTGTATCTCGCATGCCCATAAGATATTGAGTGTCAGCCGGGATTTCTCAATGCATAAGCAGACAGACGCCACAACTACCTTTTTATGCATGACGCGGGAGCAATGATAGTTGATGGGCGTTAAGGAACAATATATTGGATAATATATTTTGCCTCGCAATAATACCTTGTTAAATGTTCTATATAGGTTGTTCAGCCACATGTGTTGTATAAATACAGACAAGTCACCTTGTAACTGCTGTAACCCTTATAGACCATTGTTCAGTACACTGCAAGTATTGTTATACATCATATATTTGGCTTTCTCTTCAGGCAACAAGTTTCTCTGCTTGCGCAGAGGCTGGCCTCTGCTCCAGGCACAGATCCAAGTCAACTTTCAGCTGAACCCCCAAAGGTATTCTATCTTGCTTTTCAGAAGTGATAACTTCTTAATTTAATTGTATGTATGAAGTGGCTGATTTACTGAATTGTTACCTTATTGTGTTTAGGAGGGAGAAACCAGTGATCCCACCCAGTCAAGACCTAACCCTCCCCAGTTTGTGCAAGGAATCATCAGTATGTTTCACCGATGTTGACTTTTATAAGAAATATATTTGTGTGATTCTATATTGCTTCCCTTTAAGAATTCCATGTGGATGTCATAAATTACTAACTTTTGTTACAGATGATGCAGAACAGCACCAATATGAAGAATGGCTTCTTCATACCCAGCAGTTACTCCAGATGCAGTTAAAATTTTTGGAGGAACAGATTGGAGTTCATCGCAAATCACGCAAGGCACTGTGTGCTAAGCAACGCACTGCTAAGAAAGCTGGCAGAGAGTTTGCTGAGGCAGATGCAGAGAAACTCAAGCTGGTGACAGAAGAGCAGAGTAAAATTCAGAAACAGCTTGATCAGGTGTGTAGATTTTAGAGAATATGAATAGCTGTAAAAAAATTTGCACCATTTTTACTCATTTGTTCACAGCAAAATTACTTATCTTGACATGCAAATTCATAACTGTTAATATATTATTCTATTTTAGGTACGCAAGCAGCAGAAGGAGCACACCAATCTTATTGCAGAGTACAGAAGCAAGCAGCAACAGCATCAACAAGGCTCAGGTCTTCTTACCCCAGGGCATTCTGCCCAGGGCGGTCCACCTCACATGTTTCCCAAGATGCCTGGCCAGATGATGATGGGCCAACAGGGGACGCCAGTAATGGGCCAGCACCCTGGCATGGTGCCCCAAGGTGGGATGCCTGTTAGGATGCCCCAAGGGCAACCCTTTATTGGAGGAAACCAACCCCAGCTCCCTGCAGCTCTTGGAGCCAGTGGTGCCAGGGCTCCTGTTCCTCCTGGGGCTCCAACAGGATTCTTCCCACAGGGACCTGGAATGCAAGGTACAGATCCCAGGCTTCTCCAAGAAAGGCAGCTGCAACATAGGATGCAGATGGCAAAGCTCCAACAACAACAGCAGCAGGTGATGATGGGCCAGCAACCAATGTCACACCCAGGTCAACAGTCTGCTTTAATTGCTCAATCACAGCCTGGTATGATGGGGAACCCACTTATTGCCCAACAACAAGCAAACAGTCAACAGGGGATGCTAGCCAATCAGGGCAATCAGCAGAATATAGTGCAGGTTCCACAAGGAATGGTTGGAGGCCAGTCTGTTGGTCCACAGCCACAGAACCTTGTAGGAGGCCAACCCATTAATCATGCTCAAGCCATGATGGCAGCTCAACCGGGAATGATGGGAAACCAACCAGGTGCACCACAACAACAGAGGCCTCAGCTGATCATGGGTCAGCAGGGAATGGTTGGATCTCCAGGTCATCCTGGCCTCAGGGGTCCTCAGGTCCAGTTGACTCCACAACAACAGAACATTCTGGCCCAACGCATGCTGGTTTCACAACAACAGCAGCAGCAGAATGTTGCAAAGAATTTGGCCCACCTTCAACAGCAGCAAATGGCACAACAAAGACAACCAACACAATTGATCAGTCAGTCCAATCAAGAGCAAGGACGGCTCTCTCAACCGTCTACACCACAGATGGGTTCTTCACCTTCAACAGGCAGTATGACACCCCAGCCGCAGGGAGCTCTAGATAACCAAAACTCAGGTCCCAAAGAGGGTGGGATTCTTAGCCCTGATACACGAACGTCACCCCAGCAAAGTGGACCATCCACTCCGAATCAGTTGCCCCAACATGGCTCTGCAAATGATCATCAAACTGACTTGGGTCGACAGCAGTTACAACAGCAGCAACATCAAAACCAGGTTTATATGCCTCAACAACAGTCAAATCCTCAGTCTGAGCAGCAATCAGGTTTGATTGGAAACCAGCAGACTGGTGTGCTTCAGCAGCAGCAACAAATTCCACTTACTCTCCAGAGGCAAGGTTCAATCAGTGCTGACAAGCCCAATGTGATGACTGTTAAAGAGGAAGGAAAACCAACTGATTTCTTAGTTCAGCAGCAACAGCAACAAATGGTTCAAAATACCATGCAGCAGTCACAAGATCCCAATGTCCAGCAGCAGATCATAGGCCAGAACCATCCTCCACAGCCACAGTCTGTTGTGATGGGCCATAGTCCACAACAACAAGCCCTCATGGCCCAGCAGCAAAAACAGCAGGCCATGATGGGCATGATTCGAGCCCAGCAGCAGGGGATGATGGTACAGAGGCCTGGGGTTCCACCTGGACAGATCCGCACATCTATCAACATCCAGGCTATTATTAATCAGAATCCTCAGCTACGGAATCTTCCCCACAACCAGCAGATACAGCATATCCAGAGCATAATTGCCCAGAGGCAGGGACAGATGCTGCGGATGTCAATGGGTCAAGGCCAGCACGGTCAGTTGAGGCCTCACATGCCACCTGGACAGGTGCCACAAGTTGGGCAGCAGATACCAAGGATGGAGGGCCAACAGATGCCATATGGAGCCATGGGGAAGCCAGGAGCAGTGGGCGCTCAGCCACAGTCCGTCATGTTAGGCCAACAACCTGGCATTGCTCCTCAAATACAGCAGGGAATGATGGTCCCAGGGCAACAACAGGCACAAGCTGGGGAGATGATGCAGCAACACATTATAAGAGGTCAGGTACCAGTGCCACGGTCCCCCATGGACCAGGGTCGTATGGTAAGGCCAACATCTCCACGCCAGCCTTTAGCCAACTCTCCTGGGGATCCACAACGGCACACATTTAACCAAGCCATGGGGATGCGTCCACCCACTCCCAACCAGAACCAACAACAGGTTCTAATGGCAGCTGCAGCAGGCCGCATGCAGGGTTCTCCATCCAATGCATATTCTCCAAGAGGTCCCTTTGGCATGAGCCCAGCTCATCCAGCCTCACCTCATTCATCTAATGTCTCTTCACCTTCCATAGCGGACAGCAGGGCTGGACGGGGGAGTCCATACAGCCAAGTCAAGGCATCTCCACTCAGGTCACCTGGAACCAAGAGTCCAATTGATTGTCCAGGACTCAAAGTGGAATCTCAGACCTCAGGCAACGAAACTACATCAGTTATTCCCAATGGGCCACAGAAAGGACTGAATGCTCAGCAACAGTCACCCCAGGTTACAGAGAGCCACATTCATACACAACAAGGCTCTAGAGAGGGGGATCTGTGCAAGATGACCCTGCAGAGCATTAAACAGGAGCCAAAGGAGTTTCGGTGTGATGGTGCAGGAGAGAGTTCTGAGACTACAGGACCTATAAAGCGAGAAGTAACAGGTGACATGGTTACTTCTGGGAACAACACTTGCTATATTAATGCTGGAGATCCTGGGACTCAAGGTGCTAGATCTGAAACTGGACAGCAACTACTACAGAAACTCCTTAGAACCAAGAACCTTCAGGTTGGTGCTCAGAGGCCTCCTGAAGGTATCCATAATGAGATCAATGGCCACATCAACAGCAAACTAGCAATGCTGGAGCAAAAACTTCAAGGGACTCCACGTAACATGGAGGTATGTTGTATTTTACTGCTTTCTTTTTGTTCACATCATAGTTTATTGGTGTGGAAAGAATGCCTCATTTACTCTCTCAAATTTTACAGGATTTGCACTCAATAACAAAAAGGGCCCCTGTACAAAAGCCAAAGCGCACTAATAAGGCTGCTGGAGACCGTGGGCCTAACTCACGGAAAAAGAATAAGAAGGAAGAAGTTGGAAAAAGTGCTGAAGCCCTAATAAAGCAACTCAAACAGGTAAATTATTTCCTTAAATGATTTATTACATTGATTATTTTTAAAGAATGAGTCATCATTCTGCATCATGTGGACTAATGGACATTTACATTCCAGGGTCTCTCTCTGCTGCCTCTAATGGAACCTTCCATCACTGCTAGTTTGGATCTTTTTGCCCCTTTTGGAAGCAGCCCAGCAAATGGAAAAGCCCAGCTCAAAGGATCTTTTGGAAATGCGATACTAGACAATATTCCAGACTACTATTCTCAGTTACTCACTAAGGTATAACTAAGTTACAACATGTACCCATGGTTAACTGTTGCAGGATGTGATAATATTTAGTTGTTTATTAATGCTATTTCAACAACAGTTGTTTTAAGAGCCTATTGTTTTGTGCTTTTACAGAGTAATCTCAGCAACCCACCAACACCCCCATCTTCCCTTCCACCTACACCTCCGCCTTCTGTACAGCACAAGCTGCTCAATGGAGTGACTCCTGGGGAGGAGCTGTCTGAGGGTCAGAATGACACAGAGCCAACAGAAGCACCAATGGGTAAACAGATTTAATGTTTGTAAACAATATTTGTCTGAAATCTATCTGCAATTGTGCAAAATTGTATTCTTAATATTCTACAAATTTTCCCTGCAGATTCTGTCACAGAAGAGGTGAAAAGTGTAGACATTCTAGCAGCTCTCCCCACCCCACCACATAACCAGAATGAGGACATCAGGTACAACATGAGAAGTGTCAGAGTTCCTTGTCAACCGCAATACATGAATTCGTTGCTGAGTGGCTATGAATGTAGGAAATGTCTTTTTGATAGGATGGAGAGTGATGACGAGGATGCCCCAGAAAGCATCATCCCTGCGTCATCCCCTGAGAGTAATGTGGGAGATGAAACGCCACGTTTCCCTCACCTGCGTGAGCCTAAAGAGGAGGAGACAGAGAGAGCAATATCCCCCATCATCCCCCTTATTCCTCGCACTGCCATCCCAGGTAAAAATGACACCAATCCTACATGTGGTCCCAGAAACAACAGCAATATTTTTGTACATTTGAACATGTTATGGCAAAATGTATTCTGAACGTGATTCTGATGCATTGTTATACTATTCCAGTCTTAATTTTATCACCATATTAATTTATGTTGCTAAAACGAAAACTGACAAGAGATTAATTTTCACTTTTTTTCTCTTGTAGCCTTTCCAGAAAACAAACCATTCGAAGGAGCTGATGGTAAAGCAGTGTCCACATCTAATCACTGGGATAAGGCCAAGAGTAATGAGGTGTCTGTGACCTTCACATTGTCCTCCGCTACAGCCAAGGTACTAAGCCATGATATAACTACACCCTGTTTAACATTTCTTTATCTTAATCCAAAGGTGACAAGAATTTGAAATTATTTCTTTCCAGAAACTGAACCATGTGATGATGGCCATGGCCCAGCTACTCAAGATAAGGATGCCAAGTTCTTATGAGGTGACTTTCCCTCCCCCAAACTCTGATATGCCTGGAATGGATGGGCCTGGGAAAGGACCTGATCAGTCAGGTATGCATTTAGAAAGTACTATTAATTTGGTTACTGTTCTGCTCTGTTGTCTAATTAGAATGTGATATGATTCAAGAAGACAAGGGGAGTTGGAGTTGCAAATTAATGCATTTAAGGACTTGCCAGAAGCCAAAACACTGCAAAGTGACTTGTAAAACTCTCAGGCAGGATTTTACAACTCTGGAAAGTGGCAGCATCTGTTTTATCTTTCATTACAATTATAATTAGGTAAACAGTTATTTGCAGTGTGCATGTTACAAATTAATCCACCAAGAGTGTGTTTGCATTTTAATGCGATTGGCCAATGCAGAATGACATCTGGTTGCATTCTGACAAAAGTTAATTTTGGTTCAATTTTTTGCTCTGTGGCTGCTATGGTCTTTGCTGAGCCCATTGCAGTTCCCACACCTGCAGTATAAATACATTGCTCCCATTCAAATGAATGAGAGGGCTGATCTTTTTCACTCAGTGCCAGACTTGATTTGAACACAGCCACAGTCTTGATTTTTTTTCAGATCTTGTCCTGTGAGTATGTAAGTTTGGAGTTCAAAAACAGTGTAACAGAGTGACTGCACTTAGGGCTGGGCGATATGGACCAAAAGTCATATCTCGATATATTTAGGCTGAATATCAATATATTGATGTTTTCTGCAAAGTCAGAGCAGATGTTAAAAGCCAAACATGACATGATGTCACAATTTTATTGAAACCAGCTTGTTCATTGCGAAATAAAATAAACAGGTTTCTTGTCGTGGTTCATGAATAAATGCTCAAAAAGCTGTTCAAATAATAAATCAACTCAACAGACATCTCCTCCTCTCTTTTTACTTTGATGAACTGCCTAAAGGTGGACATTAGAAGACAGACAAGTGTGTCCTCCTTTGTTTAAAGATTTTGCTTGAGAAACACCAGCTGGGATTTCTGTAGCACAGTTTCATACACTCTTCGTACTGCTACTGTTTTAGCTGGTGAAAAAAGATTTGTAATGCTCCCACACCTGGCTGTAACTAGTTTATGGCTTGGTTACTCATCTGACTCTTTGAATCCGGACTTGCTTTTCTTTTTATGAATCAATTCCTCCTCTGCACGCTACGCAGACGTTGCTGCTTTTTCCTTGTTTGTTGAAAAGTGCCGGTCCAGCGTGTCCTTGTTCGTGCCCCTCCCCTCTCTGTGCATGAAAGAGGAGGGGTAGAGGTGTGGGGAGCAGTGCAGACAGCTCCCGGTCTATGGCTTGCCAGGAGCAAGGATCATAGCGCAGATTTGAACTATATCAATATATGCGATATGGTCTAATTCCATATCACATTTAAAATATATCAATGTATTTAAAAATATTGATATATCACAATCCTAATTGCACTGCAAGGGACACATTTCTGTTTGTATTTCTCTTGAACATGACTGCAAGACTTAAGTTTATTAATCCATAAATTGAGACTAATGCTAATATCTGTCTTTCAGGGGCTCTGTGTGTAAAGGATGGCACTTCACCCAGTCAGGATGACTGGTTAAGGCAATTCGATGTGTCTCTACCAGGCTGCACATTGAAGAAACAGGTGGACATTCTGGCACTCATAAAACAAGTCAGTCATTATAAAGAATGTGTTTTATTTACATATGTGTTTTGTGTGTGTGTGTGTGTATATACACTATACATTTCATGTGTGCATTTCTCTCAGGAATTCCCAGAGAATGAAGACAAACCAATCCAGCACTGTTACACAACCAAGGTAAATGACTTGGATGTGCGCCATCTTCCTGTCATACCAGTGGAAGAATCTCCACCCCCATCACCGTCCCCTCCACATCCTTCCCCATCTGCTGCAGTTCTAACCAGTCAAGTCGAACCTTCCAAAAAATCAGCTTCTCCATCACCGTCACCCTCCAGTCCTATCAATGTCCAGATCAAGACTGAGGCTGAACAGGATGTTGATCCTGCTCTTGTTGCTGCTCAACCAACTGATGTCACAGAGTCTGAAGCTGCTGTTCCAGAGACAGTCACTGACCCAGTAATTGCCTCTGCGGTTCCTGATCCCACTTCTCAGACTGAAAATAATGTGAGTCCTGATGCCAAGGAGGAAGAATCAGTCACTGAACCAGCTCAGCCTCCTAAAGATTCTCCCAGCACCATGGAGTCTTCACCTAAAGCTATCAAGCAACGAAGGCCTCTCTCCCCTGATGAAGAGGTGATACTGCCCAAAGTGAAAAAATGGAAGGGGATTCGCTGGAAGCGTCTTCAGATTGTCATCACAATACGCAAGGGTGGGTCTAAGAAAGAGAACAGCCGTGAGGTGGCTGAGCTGATGGAACGCTTGCGTATCACTCTACGACCAGACAAATTGCCTCGGGATAAACGGAAGTGCTGCTTCTGCCACGAGGAAGGTGATGGAGCCACAGATGGGCCTGCACGCTTGCTTAACATTGATGTGGACCTGTGGGTGCATCTCAACTGTGCCCTGTGGTCCACGGAGGTATATGAGACACAGGGGGGTGCCCTCATCAATGTGGAGGTAGCCCTGCGTCGTGGATTGCGGACTCTCTGTGCTTACTGCCAGAAAACAGGTGCCACCAACAGCTGCAACAGACTGCGCTGCCCAAATGTCTACCACTTTGCCTGTGCAATCCGGGCACGCTGCATGTTCTTTAAGGACAAGACAATGTTGTGCACCCAGCATAAGTTGAAGGGCCCCAGTGAAGATGAACTTAGCACATTTGCTGTTTTACGGCGTGTCTACATCGAACGTGATGAGGTGAAGCAAATTGCCAGCATCTTACAGCGAGGTGACCGTATCCATCTTTTCCGTGTCGGTGGTCTCATCTTTCACGCTGTTGGCCAGTTGCTACCCTCCCAAATGAGCAACTTCCACTCACCCACTGCCATCTTTCCTGTTGGGTATGAGGCCACACGCATCTACTGGAGCACGCGTGTGCCCAATAAACGATGTCGCTACCGCTGCCGTATCAGTGAGAATGACAGCCATCCCCTGTTCGAGGTGCGTGTTCTGGAGCACGGCATGGAGGATTTACAGTACCGTGAAAGTACTCCAGATGGTAAGCACTGATCCCACTATATGTTGTATGGAATCTCTCAGTTGTGCTGTACTTCTTCACTTACAATAACTCTGTAAAACACTGACTTAATTAAATAAACGTCTTTTTAGGGATCTGGAACCGCATTGTGCAGCAGGTGGCTAAACTCCGAGATGACTCGTCCATGTTGAAGCTGTTCACTGAACATGTCAAAGGAGAGGAGATGTATGGCCTCACAGTTCATGCTGTTATGCGTATCACTGAGTCGGTAAGAGTTTACTAAGAATTAGCAGCAAGAAAAAGTCACTTTTTTGGCTATTTCTCTTTAAATGATTTGTGTTACTTCGTTGTGTTTTAGTTGCCTGGAGTGGAGAACTGCCAGAACTACGTGTTCCGGTACGGCCGTCATCCTCTGATGGAGCTCCCTCTCATGATCAATCCCACTGGCTGTGCTCGCTCTGAGGCCAAGGTTGCCACACACTGCAAGAGGTAAGGAACAGTATGGAAATAATGAGGAAGTCGAAGGAGGCATAAACTTTTATTTGATTGTGTTGACATAGGAAGATGCTCCCACAACCTTTACTTAAGTCACCCTCCACTCCAAAATGTGTTTTGATACTAAAAGGATGTTTTCATATTAATTTGCTGAAAGTGGAAAGTTTCTCTGTGCTCTTTGGAAGTCAGTCATAATCCAGTATTCAATTTATTGAGGTGAGTGGAATTTGAAGCCTTCAGTGCATTGAGAGTGGATTTTTCAATGAAGTAGGAGGCATCTTGTGTCAGCAGTTAAAGTTCCCTCCCCTAAATATGTCAAAATAATATATTTATAATCACATTCATGCCCAACACGACAGTTGTTTTCAAAAAACAACAACGAATGCCCACTTGCTTTTTCTTTTCTCAGGCCTCATACCTTAAATAGCACCAGTGTGTCAAAGGCCTACCAGAGCACCTTCACTGGGGAACTCAACACACCATACAGCAAACAGTTTGTCCACTCCAAGTCCTCCCAGTATCGCCGCCTGAAGACTGAGTGGAAGAACAATGTGTATCTGGCACGATCCCGCATCCAGGGCTTGGGTCTGTATGCTGCCAAGGATCTGGAGAAGCACACCATGGTCATTGAGTACATTGGTACCGTCATACGCAACGAGGTGGCCAATCGCAGAGAGAAGATCTACGAGTCACAGGTATGCCAATTAAACATTGTCACGGGAAAGTATAAAGTACAAAAACTGCATTTTTCTCCAGGTATGCAACAATTATGAGGAAAATTTCAGGGTGGGGACCAATAAAGTTTTTATGTCTGTGAAAATGGTAAGTTGTATACACCAATCTTTTTTCTGTTGTCTTTCTTTAACTTAGAACCGTGGGATCTATATGTTCCGCATCAACAATGAACAGGTGATTGATGCCACTCTGACCGGTGGGCCAGCTCGGTAAGTGTTAATTATAAATTGGTTGTCCTTTTATAGTAAACTGTTGTGTAGGTTTTCTTTTTTAACTCACTCCTTTTCCTCTCTTCTCCAGTTACGTCAACCATTCCTGTGCCCCCAACTGTGTCGCAGAGGTTGTAACATTTGACAAAGAAGACAAGATTATCATCATTTCCAGTCGCAGGATCCCCAAGGGAGAAGAGGTGCGGTGCATTTAAAGACCATAACCCTTATACATTCTCTTAATTTAGCTACTTTCTGAGTGTCTTTTAGGAAGCAGTTAAGTTGGCTTTTTTTTTTTTTAACCTAAGCCATTATCGCTTTGTTTCTTTATTCTAGCTGACCTACGACTACCAGTTTGATTTCGAGGACGATCAGCACAAGATCCCTTGCCATTGCGGAGCCTGGAATTGCAGGAAATGGATGAACTAACAAGGAGAAAGAGAAAAAAAAAAAGACGGATAAATCCCCTCTCACTGGTGCCAGAACACTCCTGCGCCAAAGCCTTTGAATCTTACATAGCCAGTGCATAAGCTGTTCTGAAAGATGCGGAGGAAGGCTGGCCTCCATCATTGAAAGACTAAAGCATTGACATCTGTAGCCAAAGGTTTGAAGAGCATTAATCAATAAAAGCACCCGACCACCTCCACCAACACCAGCTTGATGGTGGGCCTAACTTTTCATGTTTGGACTATCCTTTTTCCTCAGCCAAAACCCTTTCCCCTTTCGACTGTTCTCAATAAGCTTACAGTGGCTGGAAAACAATCCTCAACATCTACCAAATGATTCTGACCCTCTTGATCTCAATACTCATAGCGCTGAGCTCACCTGGAGCTTCGACAAAAAGCCATTTTAAAATACTAAGAATGAACTAATAATGCATTTTTATGTTTTAAGTCGGACCTATTTCCTGTCCCACAACTCCCCCCTCACATCCCAGAAAAAGGCACTTTCCCCATCAAGTCATCAATGAAGACAACGCGGATATTGGCTAGCTAGACAATCTTGATGTGTGTAAGAACTGCATATGATCGATGGAAAAAGTTAATATAACATTTAAGATGCTATTGATCTGTGGCTCCAGAGGCACCAGATGTTCTGACTGTGTGGAGTCCTAAGGTGGGTTAGTTTGGACCCAGTCTACCTCATTGATTTAGCGGGAAGTGACTGCTTTGTATAAAAAATAAAAAAAACTGTTAACTGCTACTGTGGAACAGGGGGGGAAAGGGGGAATGTTTTTATGGGCTTAGCCTTCTCGGACAAGCAGGGAATCTTAAGCAGCAGGTTTGCTCTATCTACTCTATGCTGATGATGATTTACAATAATGAGCCAACATAATTATTATTCATGAATTATTTATACAGAGGAAATATATGACAGTTTTGATAAGATATTGCATTAAAATCACAATCAGAAGCTTAGCGGGTGTCCTGTATGCCACCAAATCATTNTTTTTTTTTTTTTTTTTTTTTTTTTTTCCTTTTTATTTATGTGTCTCAAAACCATGCTATTGGCTGTGTGAAAGCACAATAACATCCACCTTTTTTTAAGTTGCTTAAGACAGTAATGGTGTGAGTGAATGGCTCTAGGATTTACAGGGCACGCGTGGTCTTTGAAGAAGACTACGAAGTCCCGAAATTTAACCAACTACACATTTTGCTTGTTGCTTCATTCATTGAAGTTCCACTTGTTGAAAACCAGCCGGTGGATGCATGACTACTGTCCCATTTTGATGCTTTTAATTCCCCAGCAACTCAAATCTTTTCACAACTCAACCTTAAACTTTGAATCATGCCTCTTCCTATCTGTATTATTTAGTGGACTGTTGTTAAACTTTACTGTAGTAAGTCTTCCTCTGCCTGAGTACAGCCTGCAGTGTTTCTACACCCTCCTCACACCCCCACCCGTCTTCTTCCCCGTAGTTGCTTTTTCTAGTGCTGGTACTGTCCTCTTGAGGCTGAACTGACGGCAGGGAAAGACTTATTGGATAAAAGGGCATTTGTTTTCATTTCTATGTAAGATGAATGAAAAAGTCTTTAAAGGGAGCTTTACTAAAACTCCACCTTCCCATACTACTTTATTTCCTCCTTCCCCTTAACCTAAGACCTCACATGATTTAAAAATGCAAAATTGTACAAACTGTATATATAGTATATGCATTAGGGGGACATCAACTCTTTATCCAGCCCCTTTGTAATCAAAGTCAAAAAGTGTAGAGAAATAAAATTGAAGAAAAAAAAAATCTACCACTGGATATCATTTTAACAAAGATAAAGCTGTATATAAATATAAATATATGTAAAATGGCAAACTAATATCTTTATGTATATGAACCAGAGTGTTTTGCATTTACCTGTTTTTCTATTAGTGTTTTTTGCTATAAGCTCTCAGAGACAAGTTTGTTAAAATAGGTATGAGAAAATGTCCGGTCTTCTCCAATCACTTTGCGATGAGAAGCCGAGGTAACTACAAAAAACTGTTTGCGAAAGGATTCATGTGGAGAGTCATTAATTAGACATGAAAATCACTTCTTGCATAAAACAGTACAATGGTGCATAGCATTTGTATTTATGTAATATTGTTCGTGTTTTTTTTTCTTTTTATTTATGCTACTGCTTGTTGATTACCAAAACCTGTCCCTTAATTGGTTACAATTGGATTAATATACTCTTGAATGGAAAATCTTGAATTCCCTAGAATATTGTTAGTGTTTTGCTTTTTTATATCTTCCTTATAGAAGTGAATGTGTTGGTAAACCTTGTGAAATGGTTACTTGGCCTAATGTATGTTATGATGTAATACTCAAAGTTAATCCCATACTTAACCTGGTAATGAATTGCACTCTGATAGTATAATGGAGAACTTCTCTAAAGTGGTAGATATTGATCAAGTATCCGAAGCAGTGATATATATATATTTTTTCGTATGTTTCTATTTCAAGGGAAGACCATAACGAGACATTATGCCGCTCACTGGATTTTAGCCTGAATAATTTTTAACTTCTCAATCTTAATTTAAGTTCTCTGCATATCTTATAATTTAATAAAGTTTGCTCAAAAATCGAAGGTTTTTTTTAACCTCACCTACTTTTTAAAAAGATGTTGCATCTGTACAGCAGAGATACTTTTAGGGAATATGAATAAATATAATCATTTTTAATTGTATGTGGCATGTTTTGTATGGATATTATTTTGAATTGTACATATTTTTTTCAGGACGCCAGAGGTTGCATCTCTTTATATACAGCTTTCCACTCCCTCTCCCCCATCATCTTCTTTCTTTGTCTGCTTTTGTTTCTTGTAAAAGGAAAATAAAATGCATTTTAAATATGTGCTTATTTTACCCTTTTTGTTTAATATGTTAGAATTTGTACATCTATTCACCACCCGCTTTGAAAACCTTGTTTAAAAAAATATTTTAGGTACCTTGTGTTTGCTAGGTTGTCATGGAGATGGCTGTTAAGATGCTGGCTAAGTAGCTCAATCATTGAACCCTAGTGAGGTGTCAACAAGGCCACTAGGTGTAGCTAAAAGCTCCAGAAAGAAATAAGTGGACCACAAATTGTATTTTTTTTTT
>JANJYQ010135396.1:251-20173 GCA_024605255.1 Rastrelliger kanagurta | reverse complement strand
GTATGGTACATAGCTCATTACAAAGAGGCATAACCCTGTATTAAATAACGGTTTTATCACATTATCCTCAGTCACTTTCAAATAAAGCACAAATTAATAGTAAGTCATCTAGGTGATGTCGCTAATGTGCTTTATAAATCTGAGTTTTGGTTGCTCATGCAACTACATTTTCAACTTGAAAGCCTACTGCTCTGTAGGTTTTCATTGCACTGTGGCTCTTACATGGCACACATTAAATGGACTCTATCAGTAGTAGGAGTAGTTTTTTTTTTTTTATCATGGCTATTTTTCCCTCTCGTGGAGCTTTTGTGTTCATGTGTGTATCACTCCTGTATAGAATTTCATTAGAATATTTGAAAGGGTTTCAAAAGGTTAAGATCGACCCTCAGACGAGCGTTCAGTCCTACAGCTCGATGCAGCAGCTTTACATTCCTCTCCGTCATGTGTTTTCACACACATCTGCTGTACAAGGGTTTAACTGTAATGCTGTAGAATGAATCGCATAGAGGCCTAAATCGTAATTACAGTATGACACCTCCCCCTGCTGAAACACTGTGACCAATGCAAGAATTGTTTACATAGTCATTTGTTAAAGATATTTTCTACATGCTGAAATGTTTTGTTTGAAATTTCACTACAGGGAATGCGTGTACACGAGTGCCAAACATGAGTTTTTCCATGTATTTTTACCTTAAAAAAAACCCCAACACATTTATACCACTGTAAGGAGAAAAAGCATGCACGTATTTTACTCTAATTTTAAATGTTGAAATGATGTCAGAGCTCCAAATAGGTTGTGTTTTATACACTAACCAAACTCTAAAGTAGCCTAAGGTAATATATCCCAAAACTAAGAGATTTTGGAAAAGGTAACAATAAAAATAAGTAGATTAGCTCCTTGGTAAAATTTGAGTAATGTAAGTTTGCGTAGTGTGTATCCTGGAGTTGACCACTTGAGATTTTTTAAACAGCACTTTTTCACTCAGCATTCATTTCAAGTTTGTTTTTGCAGGAGTTCAAACACTTACTGTTCTACATAGCATTAGTATTTGATAAAAGATTGAAATTGACATGAAAGATAATAACATTGTAGATAGGACGTGATCGCCTGTTGAGTAGTATTTCTGGGTCTACATTTGGCTTGAAGAAAATGTTTACATTTGGACTCTTTTGTCAGTTAAAAATGTACAACTTACCCTTTTGATAGACTAACTAAGTTAAAGTTTATGTTTTTTAATTCAGCCAAATCATATGACTACAATCTTCCACTAAACTGAAACTGAAAGGTGAAATTGAATTAAGAGCTGCTTGGTGAGTCTGAGGCACCATTATGTCATAATAACCAACAAATTTAGGATTGACAAAAAAAAACCTTCACAAAGCTCATTATCAGTTCACTTCACAGTCTGGCGTGATATTACTTCCATACAAGAGAAAATGAGCGATGCAGAATTTTGACGAGTGCTATGTTCACTGCCACAAAAGTGCCTTTTTAATGTTTTTCTAAACAGATGTATATGACATGGCTAAAAGTGCATACTGCTAGAATAATGCATGAATTGTCTAAATCAGTGCAGACTTTTTTTTTTTTGCATAACATTCAGTTTCAAAACTGCCAGGTATCTGCAACCCTCCCTATACTGTATGCCTTAAGTCATGCTTTCCTGTATCCTGTGTACAACAAATTAACTTTTGTATTTTAATCAGTGTAATAAAGTAGTAATTATTCTATTTTTCTGTTTTTGTGTTCCTTTTGAAGCAGAGTAGAGGTTTCTGGTGTAACTTCACCCACTTCCAAGGTGCATGGAGAATGGAAAAAGTCGAGGCTCTTTATTAATAGACCAACATTAGTCTATTAATACAATTGTTCTGTACTACAAGTGTAGCTGGAGCTTTGACTTTTTTTCTGCTCTATTTCCCATCTGAAACAGTTTTAAAATACACCAGGACACTCCACAGCTTCTCTGATTTGATGTTTTAAGGTTTGTTTACAGAGACCAGAAAGACGAGTAAGAGAGGAGCAGGAGGTCGACTGACCAAAGGTCACGACTTGGATTAACCTCCTGACGTCATGAGGACATGGTATGCATCTCCACTGAGCCACCCTGACATCTCAGAAACCTTAAACAAGTGAAAAATAACATGACTTGCTTGCACGGTATAGCTGCCCACTTTTGGACTCTTACGTAAAAAAAAAAATCTCCTAACTTTGGAAAATGGTATTACCCTTCCATAACCACTTTTCTTTGCTTCTAAAATAAGAAACACTAAACAAATTTAGTCTTGTGTTATTCCTGTACCTATATGGTTAAGGTGACCATTTTAAAAGCTGTAAACAGCACAAATTACATGCAGGGTGGAGCATTCCTCAGAGTCCTGTTCAGTACGCCGCCCTGGATTACTACTCTTAGAGCAGCTTAACAGAGGAGAGGCCTACACTTCTTGTCATGATGAAGATGGATAAACCGCAGCCTCAGTCAATGGTCTCTCAGTGAGTAAAGTAGGGACACATAGGGATTCCTCTCCAATAACTTCAACAATTTCTTTCTTATTTGTGTTCCTTAAATTCTTTTTTTTAAGAGGTTAAGACTCAACATTATCAGCATCACAAGTTGTTTTTTTCTCCAGAGGAAACTTGGGGATTTTTTTTTTCTTCATTGCAGTCAAGAGATTTGTTTAAGGGCATGACTGATACTGAATGTTAAGGGCCAGTACCATCATTAGGGGATAAAAAAGAAAGCTATTGATATATATGCCAATTATATTTTTGCAGTGATCGTCTAAATGTGATTATCAAACGGTGACAAAGATATATAATGGAAGTATGATATTTACAGTTTAACAAACTTTATTCAATAACATGGCATCAGTGCACCGAAACAGTAAAATTGACTGGGAATTGGATTTGTAAAACAATTAAGCCTAAACCTCAGCTGTGTCAAGATGATGAGAAGTGGCTTGACATTTGACTGTGCTCCTAATGTTCCTAAATTCAATGATACTCTCACATCTTCCCCATGGTTTAACCACCTGGTCCCTAACCAACCACTTAGTAATCCAGCCTTGGGCAAAAACCAAATAGTGTACCATCATGAGTAAATACAAAAAAATTTGAAAACTTTATTGATCTTCATGGTGTAAATCTTGTGTTAACTGTTTAAATGGGTTTGCTCTTTTGTGGAAATACATCACGAGAGTACAGAGCTGCAGCAGATCCACAAGAGCAGCTTTAAAGTGAAAAGTTCTCCAAAACTCTTTAACACTTGAAATTTGCTGCTCAGTTCAACACTTTTAAAGAACCTCGCCAAATCCTAGTTAATTCAGCAGCAAAAACTGTTCTCATATTTGGTTTCATGTGTATTTTGTTGTACTGTGTTGTAATTTACTTAACCTCTTGTTACTGTGTGTGCTTTCTTGGTCGACAGCTACTAATTGTAATCTCTTTATTTGCACAAAAGCTCTTCTATGTGACGGGTTTTGCAAATTAACATCCACTATAAAGACTGTCACACTTAGTATCGGACAGCTGTTTCAGCATCTATGTGTATATTGTGTATGTCTCCATTAAATAAACCATAATCATCATCATAATAAATATTAATAAAATAACAAAATATAGACTGAAAAAATTAAACTTGAATGAAAAGATAACTTAATACTGCCTATATTAACTATTAGTGCATATATGATACATGCATACTGTATGTAGTGATACTGATAGGCCAGAATCAGTTAATAATATTTCTTACAGATATATCAGTCGGACTCTCGCACACATTAGAAAATCATCTTCTTTAGCATACGGACACAACAACCTGTTTGATTGTTCACAATCAGACTAATTTGAATGTGATTCTGCGGCCTAAGCTGGTTATGAATAGCAAAGGGAACAAAAAGCCTTTTTACAGCTGTAATGACAGTCCTTGAATTAAACAAATGAAAAATGTTCTTACCCCAACATTTAATTTCTTCCACTACTGATAAACTGAAATCCTATTCAGTGACTAGATTATATTGTTTGCCATTCAAAACACATAAAAAATATAAGTGGTAGGTCATTGTGTTGATACTTTGTTTTTGAGGAAGTTCTTTTGACACATTTGTAAGTCTGCTGTTCTTCTAAGAAATTTGGGTCAGCGTGAGAGAATAAGATGAGATTAGGAAAGAAATGTCCTCAACTTAACTCATGACCGATAAAGTGTATAACAACATTAAGATATACAGTATGTGCTTATGGGGCTGTAAATCAATTTTAGTAAAGAAACCACACTCTGCCTTTTAAACATTTACACCTGACATGTTTTTTTTTTACTTCCATAAAAGGTTTAGTTCGTTTTAAAATAGAGTCTGGCATGCTGATATTAGATTGTAACAGACATATCAATATTGGCATATATGGCGGCCAATGTGTGACAAGATATTGCTTTCCGTGCTTTACGTGCAACCAGTTCAACAGTTTTATTATTAAATAGTTTGTCCACTAGAGGGCATGTAAGTTTATTTTTTAACTCTAAAAAATGTCTTTAAATATCTTATGTTAAAAAATATCTAGTAACCAAATTTAAAGTTGTACAGAAACGGCTGTTTGTCCTGTCGGCTTCCCCGAGTTGCAGCACGACTTTACACGAGTGAGGAAAATTAATTTGATTGGCCGTTATTGAGCGGGTGGGATGTTCAATTTTTGGGGCGGGACGCTGAATGTTTGGATCGGAATCTGATTGGATGTTGTCCAGCTCGGTGGCTCGGTGGATCCTGATATCATTGGCTGAAATATAATGTACAAAGTCACACACAATTCATTGGCCTGCATTATTCTACATGAAAAAAAAACACCCACTTTCAACCCGGATTTATTTAAAAGTAGAATTTAGCAAAATTTTTGGACCACATCGTCTGACAGATGGGTAATTACTCTGATTTTTAAAGCCATAGTATAAATTAATTTTTCATTTCTGTAGGACTTTAAGGGGTCCTTTAAAATGCTCGCTAATGTATTAATTTATGTAAAAAGTGAATGTTGGCCAACGTATCATAATCTGATTTTTCAGAACTTCAAAATTTTGAGATCAGTGCTACCATCGCAAAAAAAAAAAAAACTTACATTGGCAGGAATTAGCTTTTAAAACAATGGTTGTACTTTCTCATCAGCTATGAGAACTAAATTTAAACACTAGTTTCCCCTTTATATTAAAGAGGAATGTAGACTTTTAAAATTCAAAAAATTTAATTTATTACTCAATTGTGTCCATCTAAATGAGGTCATTAAATGCTTGTCTGTTATATTTACTTGTTATATGTAACGCTGTGCTTGATGAGGCCTGTAACTGCTTTGGTTATCTTGTTGGGTGGATGTGAGTGATACTGGAAATAATTATTAATATATTTATTCTACAATTTATAAACTGGAAAATTCCAATAAACTTAAGTTGAAAAAATATTTATTCCATTAATTTAATAACTGTAATAATGATGTGATTAATGATAATAACACAATTTAGAAAATTGAATTCTACCAGGAGTGGTCCAAATACAGTTTAAAAAATGTTTGAATTGTTATGTAATAATTGTAATGATTTGTATTCTGCACTTAGTTTTTAGGGAAACTCAGCTTAACATAGAATGGTTAACAAGTGTTGGCAACGTGTTTTTCAGAGTAGGAGGTAATTGAAAGTAAAAGGGGTAAACCAGGCTCACATGCTGTCCAGGTATTGTGACTGTTTCTGATGTACAAAACAGCCTCAGTTTTTAAAATGTTGCTATTTAAATCCCACAATACCTACAGACCAAGAAACTTTTTTTATAACTAGGTAAGGGTCAAATCGGGATTTTCCTCTTTTTTCGGTAAGTGTTTCAGTGTACACGCAGTATAACTACATTACTGTGGCCATAATCACATCAGTCGCTGAGCCACGAGTGCGCGCAACAGGGTCGTGCACTCGCGCGTTCTAGTATTTGTACCCACATGCTCGTGCCCGCCGCTCAGTCAACGTTTGACTCAGTGGTGGCAGCAGGGGTCTGAGGATCTCCACTTGTCAGTTACTCCCCGATACCGAAATCAAGTGCATCCCCTCACAGCTTAAAAAATGTCAAAGTTGGATCAGGTTCTTATCCTTGACCCTCCCTCTGACCTCAGATTTAAAGGTAGGTAAACCAAAAAAAAAAGAAGAAGAGAGAGAAAAGAAATGTGCTGACGTGTTGAAATTGTCTTGGAGAATTAACCTGGCTGTAAAAACGATTCCACATTGCTCCTCTAAAGCGAATTCCGTCCGCTTTAGCCAGGGCAGTAGCTAACAGCTAAAACTAGCGTTCACCGCCATTTTAAGTTGACCGGGACCGGGCCGCTGTATCCTCGATCTGTAGTGACGTGGAGAGCCGGCGTGGCGTGCACCTATAGACGGCCTCCCTCTCGTTTCATCATGGCTTCACGTCCAGCTCCAGCTAACTGACAACACGTAGCAAAGTGGTGGAAGAAAAAGAGACGTCTGCTTGTTCTTGTGTTTGTTTCACTATTTTTGTAAGCGGGTGTAAAGCTTTAGGTCAACATACACTGTGCTTTTACTTTGGTGGCAACATGAGCTTATTATATACTCTACTATTACTACTACTGCTGCTGGTGTTGGTGCTAGTATGTTTCCTAAGGGCTCTGTATATTCCCAGAAATTCCCTACCGTTTATAATCTAGATGCTTTAAAATGAAAAGGGGAATTAAGTTTTGTTACTAAGCGACACACCTCCTCTAAATAGACACTAACATGTCAAACTATTTTTAAAAAATCACAAACTTGGCTAACCTAACGTTACGTTAACCGACCTCAACTGGAAACGTTAACCCAACTGTTTTAACTTACTTTTGAAAAATGCTCAAACTCACATTTTTGCTCATTGGCTAAACGCTAATATTTGTTGTTTTCTTTTCGCAACAACCCATTCAAACCAAAACTAATCCACACACATTAGGTCGCCACCGTTGCTTGATTTGCTCGACTGGTGTTACGTTTAAATTAGTGACTGTGTTAACTGGTGACTTTCTCACATTTTTAAAGATACGTTACATGATGTGAATGAGTCTTCTA
Organism: Rastrelliger kanagurta; assembly: GCA_024605255.1. NCBI lineage: Eukaryota > Metazoa > Chordata > Actinopteri > Scombriformes > Scombridae > Rastrelliger > Rastrelliger kanagurta. The sequence goes on along the minus strand of JANJYQ010135396.1, from coordinate 13,100 downwards.
AACAAAATTAAACTTACATAAGTGATTAAATGCTTTAGATATATTAAACCCACATAATTACCTTGTGTTTATGTATTAAAAAAATGACTAAACTTTTTAGAAGTCACCAGTTAACACGGTTACAAGTTAAACCGAAACACCAGTGATAACATTCAATGATGTGTCAGTTAACAGTTGGCTAACGATGGCTAAGCTATTAAAAAAAACAACAACTCGATAATGTAAAAGTTGATAAGAGATATAACAGTGCTGTACATTGTTTTAGCAACTCTCAAGACACAAAGCTGTCTTATTTATGCTTTTGTTGACTTTTATAACATTTTTTTATAACATCAACTACTTTAAAGCATGTGACATTGGTATGAGTCCAACTGTTGCTTTTACTTTTATTAAAGAAATTCTAAAATGAAATATATTGAAAAAATATTGTTTTTAATGTCTTAAAACAACACTTGTGTACTAATGAGTATTGAAACAGGTATTTCTTGCTATAATCGTTCCTCCTTACCTTTTTTACGGTGCAAGCGATGGAGGCAAAATCCTCATAAATATATTAAAAAAGTTTATCTGATGCTAGTATGAAGCTTCATCTGTTCCAAAGGAGCCAAATCAAGCAGATATCTTTCAAAATTATAGTCTTTCTATCGCCAAAGTTTTTCTTTTTGTTACTGTACTTCCACTGCAGTGGAATAGGAAGAGACAGAAGGAACTGGATGCTTAAAAATGTAAATGTGGGCAGATATCCACTTGATAGGATTAACTCGAGAAGTTGAAACCTCGTATAAGCTTCAAGTAAACTTTTGAATACATTTTTTGTGCAAAGCAACTATGTGGAAACGCTGGATTTTAGCCCTCCCATCATTTGAAGATCTTTTAATAGCAGGTATGAACAGGAGGAATGATTACAGAAGAGATGAAAACAGTGTTCATATAGAGACACCTGACTTTTTTTTTTTTTAAGACGCACTTGGAAAATTGTAAACCGGTTTAAGTGACCATTTCAGGTGATTATGGTAACACTAAAACTGTATTGTGCTGGCATAAGCAGAGGTATATATGTATAAATCTAAGTCTTCCAAGGCCATAATGTTATAAAACAATGAAGATATTTTTTTTTAACCAGAGCAGTTGAACTTGATCATTTATTCATTTTGACACAGATTTCTTCCCTGCATTGACTTGTCATTGAGACAGATATTAGTGCCAACAGGGCAGTGTTTTATGGTTGTTGAACTTAAGACTCTTTGTCTCTTGTCTCCAAGCTGATTGTCAGTCAGTCAGGAGGACGAAGGTACTGGTTTGTAGCCTAGACTGGACTTAACAAGATTGTTTTTTAAAAGGTCACGAGTTCAAATACCATACCTACAGGATAGCTTTGGGTGGGGTGTAGTCACTGAGGTGGTTTAGTAATGAGGTGTCCTTGTTTTTTCTTGTGAAACTGATTTTTCACTTTTTTCTCATAGTTCAGATTCACTCCCTTGAGATTTGAGCAAACATGAAAGACCCATGCTGACTCCAAAATCCCCAAATCCTTCTCTACACTGTATTAAACTGGTCAATGTTTATTTCAAATCAGAGCAATACTGTGACTGCTTCTTCAGGTGCACGACTTCCTGTAAGAATCAGCTTTCAGTAAATAAAACTATGTATGGTTAAAGCTAAAGATGAATGAAAACACTCTGATTAGACTTCCTTTAACTTTTAATTTAGTGTACCATGCTGCTTTTGCTTTAACCATCAACTTCCTCTGTCAAATAATTTTGAGAGTCCGACAGTCTGGCTGCACCGTTCAGGCCTGCCAATTTGTTTTGAATACATAAAGGTTTAAAAGAAAAAAAAGATGGGGGCAAAGTTAAACCCCAGATACATATACGAATGTTTGTCCTTCAGCTGACCTTTAATTGATATTGACAGTGAGTGCAATGGCAGAGACATGATCCATCATAATCTGATCATGAACCTCCTTATTTTACTTGATTAAGAAATCTGGCTCCAATTAGACTTATTTGTTATTACTGATCAGTCACAGGGTTTACATTTTCCCCTCATGCGATTAAACTTTTAGCCTTTATATGCTGGGATCGATGCACAGATGCAAAAAATACTGAGAATCATCACTCGATAATTGAAAATCAGACACCTGTTCTTTGTGATTGGAGGCAAAACATAAACTCTAAAGCATGAGGAGTGTTTTAATATCAAATGAAGCTTTAAAAAACTGCAAAATGTTTTTCTTCTTAAATAGAAAACTAGTAAGCTGACTTACTGCTTAAGTATAATTTGAGTGGTTCTGATTTTAAACCTCTTGTGTAAAAAAGCTTTTAATCTGAATTATGTCAAATAAGGAGTTTGTTTTTGTGTTTTTATCACGAGGAGCATAAAATGAAGTATGTTGTGGATCTACTCAAATACAAACCTCTAAAATGGCCTTATCCTGATCACTCAAGAGAGATTTCTGTTTAGGTTTGTTTTAGGAGATAGCATTGCTAAAAAGGGAAGCAGTTCCCCTCTTCTATGTTTTTTTTTTTTTTTTTTTTAAAGAAGCAACATGAGGAGAAGTAAAGATGACCACAGCTCCTTTACTGTCACAGAGACGGAGCTAAATCGGTCTGCGTGTATCTGAGCGCTGGGCGGTTTTAGAACCTCTGCTGGGAGTCCTCCAGCGAGCTAAAGGGGGGCAGCCCTCCTTTTCCTTGGCTGGTATTTTTAGAAGAGGATTGGCCTGGGGGACCCTAACTCAGCATACATGCAACGAGATGAGAGAGAGCGAGAGAGAAAGAAAGAAGTCTCTGCTTAAGCAAAGGTGGCATCTCAGAGTTAGGCGATGGATGCAGGCTGTGTGGGTGTGTGTCTGATGCTCTCCAGCGTTGTATCCAATTCAGGCTTCGTTTTAGTCATGTTCACAAGGATAAAACACAGGGAGAAATTACTCAGAGGGTTTGATAAATAATTTGAGTCTGAATTCACCTGTTTAGTATATCTTTTAAAAGGGAAAAGGCTGATCTTCATGATATGGACCAGGACTAGTAGCCCAAAACCAGGAGGAAGAAAGGTTGAAAAGCTTCGACCTCTGATAATATATTTCTTTTATGTAATCTCTCATTCCTCCAAAATATCCTTGACTCTGTAGTTTCAACTTAAGAAACCTTTTATTACCTTGCTGAGTCATCCACTCACTTCCTATACATAATCAATACTGTTCAATGTCAAATTTAACCAAACACCACATGCTCATTTCTCTTAGCTGGATTTTTCCTAACGTGAACCACAAATGTGCAAGTTTGACCTGTGTTTACTAAAAATCAGCACAATGTATTCATAATACTCTATAAAATGTTGTGAGAAAATGAAGAGTATGTGATGGTTAACATCATAGTTTCGGTACCTTGCTGAGTCATACATTCACTTCCTCTGCATCATCACCTTTACCTTTTGCTTAAATAAAACCTGTGACCTCTACCAACAACATTAATAGCTGCCACGACGCCAGAATTTTATTCAAAGTGACAGTGAGTAAGGAGGAATCTCATAAGTGCAACTATTATCTTAATTAGTAGATGTACAAGGAAATAAAAACCAAACATGCTTGAAGCAGGGAGAGTGAGGAGAGATTTCAGATCAGTGCAGACTCGGTGCCACTGGCGAGGTATTTCTGGTTTGTAGGAATGTCTTTGTGACGCACCTGTGTTTGAAAACAACGCCCCAGCCCTTCATCATAACTCTACATGTTGGCTTTCAGCTTGGTGGAGCTGCTCCAATCTGGTCATGCACTGCTTCTTATCTCTCTCTGAAGCACTGGGTGTGAAGGAAGGTTGAATGTCTTGCTTTGTGAAGTCAACGAGTTCCAAGCAGGGAGCTTAAGAAAGTCTGAAAAAGTAGATATATTGTACATGAATTGAATTTCACAATTTGACAGTTTTCACATGGTTCTGTCAGAGTAGTCACACTGTTAATCAGATGATCCTCTGGAGAAAAAAAATTGTCATAAGTGTTCAAATATTTTTACAACTACCTCTTTTATAGTGTGGCACAAAAGGCATTTTATTTTGAATGAAGGTACTATCAGCTTAAATGGAAAATAGAATAAGAAGAAGCTGTTTTAACATGGAAACATAAAGTCCCTGGCAGGCGTCGGGGATAAAAATGTTTTGAGAATCTGTGCAGACAAATTTGTTTAACAGTGATGGCTTGTTTGGCATCCAGTAGGACCAGGTTGTTTAAAGATAACAGGTCGGTGTGTTTAAGAGCCTCAAAATAAGAGTGTTAACCCCTGAAGAGGAGGCACTGAAAGACTGGGTCCTATCCATCACGAACTTGCACACGTCATCCCCAAAAAATGATCCAGAGCCGATCTAACCCTCACAGATACTTTGTTAAATCTAGTTTGGTAAATCACATTTGAACATTTCCAAGGTTGTCATCAGAGCTGCCGACAAGTGCAGGTACCTGTGGCTCTGACTTTTTTTTTTTTTTTTTTAAAGATGTGACGAACAAGTGAAATCTTTTGACCTCTCAGTACCCGGCTAACCCTGAATCATGGGACATGTCAGATTTTTTTTTTTCTTGGTTTTTTCCTTCCTTCTCTAGTCCAGTATAATTGTGCTGATCGAGTTTGGGGTACCTCTGACTTGGCGTCCAGTTGTGTTTTCGACATGACATGGCTCATCAAAGCTCGATGGTGCTGACCCTGGTTAAGGACCTAATTTGAGGCCAGCTCTGTCACAAGATTTAGAGCTCACTATTGATCTCCTGATATATGACCTGGGCATAGGCGGGGACCTTAATTTCCAATATGAACATGAGACTTTTTAATTCTGTCTGGGGGGAAAAAAACTTGATTCAGGTGATTTGGCCGATCTCATCCTTGTAGATCCCGATTTGGATGAAGGTCTCCTGCTGACATTACATTTCCTCTCTCACGCTGGAGAGGTTCGACTATCTTCACTTTTTGACCCAATTTTACATTTCTTCTGGCTGGACTTGTCCCTAAATGTGACTGTCTACAAAAATGGAAACACAATGCATCTGATACACAGCTGATAGGCATATATGCAAATTCACAAGTTTAACCTGGGTTTATTTTTTTTGAAAGAAACTAAAAAATCAACTTGTTATATTTATAAAATGTTCTCCTAAAAGATAGTGATTGTGAATATAAACAGTATGTGAAGAGTTGGAAGTGGATCTGAATAAGCATGGTGCTTTTAGTCGATGTAAAATTAAAAAAAAAAAAAAAAACACATGTCAGACGTCAAATCATAGAATATTTTTTTTAACTCTAGAAAACATTTGACTGTATTTCGAGTAATATACGTAAAAGTGAAGTCGTATCGCCTACTGTATCGTCATCTTACCCCGGTTAAGCCAGAGAAATCTCTATTCAATTAGTGCTCTTAATCAAGTCGGTCTAATTGAGTTGCAGCCTGACAGTACTTTTCAGCTAATCTTTTTAGAGTTTGTTTTGAACTTGGCACAAAAACACTGCAGGTTTATTCCTCACTGGAAGATGAGGTGTAACTTTAGATATTGAATTTCCTCCATTTTTTTTCCTTCACTCTGTAGACCTGCCAGGTATTTACTTTTCATTGTGTACTTCTCTGAATTCAGCAAATTCACTGGAAATTTGTTTCCTTTTGCAATTTTTTGCCGCTGCAGAAGATTTTTCTTTAACTACGTCATGGTTCCACTTTCAGCTCTGTTTTGGGTCCGCTTGAAATCTGCCAAAGAAATCGCCGCTTTTTTCTACTTTCAGAGAATTTAACTATATAAAGACACTTTGATATATATATAATTTTGTGTAGTATAAGTTGTATGTAGATAGATTTTATTTTCCCTTGTGGTTGTGCTGTTTTTTTCCACAATAAGAGCGTAGAAGTTCACAGTGTTCCCTAAATACAGAAACAATAATGCACTTTTTTTTTTTGTGTTTCTGTGTGTTTCCTCAGGTCCTTTCACAGATGTCGTCACCACCAGCCTCAAACTGCAGAACCCCTCTGACAGAAAAGTATGTTTCAAAGTGAAGACAACAGCGCCACGCCGGTACTGCGTACGGCCAAACAGCGGCGTCATCGATCCGGGAGCAACTGTCAGCATCTCTGGTAAAGTGTTTTTGTTTTGTGTTTCAGACATTCATTTTTCCTCTTTTAAGTTTGGTAGCTGTTGTTTTTAGAGGTGAGGTCAGGGATATAAGACAGGTAAGTAACAAGGCTATGAACTGGTTTCAAACGGAGGTGGTGACATTTGAGGATATTTGAGGTCAAAATATAGAGGAGATATTTACACACTCACATAAAAGGACATAGACATAAATATAGTGGACTATATAGTAAATGATGATTTTGGGCACCTCCCATGTTAGAGTGGACCATCCTGACAGAAGCTGAACTGTGGACATTAAACCAGTGTTCTATTGGTGAAAGTTTTAAACCTTCGCAAATTTTACTTTTCTCTTTTTGTTTTGGTCAGGTAAGTATTGCAAGTGAATTATTACTTCAGTATTTTTAGCATCACTAATATTAGTTTCTGTAACCTAAGGGGCTGAAATGAAACATGGACTGCTTTTAATGCATTTTACACAAACCTACAACGCTCGTGGTCTGTGAGTCAGTATCTACATTTCCATGCAGGCCAGTAATCCAATCATTATGCAACGAACGCTGTAAGGCGAGAAAGGTAGAGCCCAGCGACACACCTGCTGTCATACTCTGTTTTAATGTGAATAATTACAGTAAGAAAAATGTAAAATGTATTCTACTGAATGTTTTTTCAGCAGTATTATCTGATGAAATGTGACTCATGTGAATACCTGAATCCAAAATCATATGATAAGCTGATAAGTATCCACCAGAGCAAAGTGTGCGACAGGTTACGGCGTCCTCTGACCGACTCTAAGCCCGGTCATGTCAGGTTTAGGTTAAACTGAACTGTAGTGTGTGTGTGTATATACAGTACTGTGCAAAAGTCTTGGGCCAACATTTGCTTTAATGACGGTCCAATTAAGATACAGACAATACAGGAGTTAGGTTTAAGAGAGCCAGGTTCCTGCTATTGCTAAGTCTAATAGGAGGTCACACCTTTCCTGTATTTTCCAGTAGAAGAAATAATTACCGTACATGGTCATTGAAACTTTGCTGAAACAACAGATCTAACGGTGACCTAAGACTTTTGCACAGTAGCAACAACACATGTAAACATCTTACAAGGTTTGGCTGATAATTACAGTAATGTTTTTTAATTATTGGCCATAAATTAATTGATGGTGTATGTGAATGTGGCTGCTGATAAATAAGGTTTTCCTTTCTGCTTTACAGCAGAACAAGCTTCAGTCTGATTAATGTACAGTATCTCAGTTGGTTAATTCTTCATTGGGTTTTATAGAGGACAGTTACTTTGAGTTGTATGTGTAATGTTTTATCTTGAACTGGTGACCGTTTCCTCCATTGTCTATGCACAGCTTAACTTACTATCTTAATATCTGTTAGCGACAGTACACTTCACTGATAAGATCTTCACAGTGCGGACAAACTGTATCAAAATATCTTTAGGAATTCTCTAACCATGACTGTAACATCATCCTCTCTGCATTATCTGTGTTTAAATAAGAGTTCACCATTTGATCGACAGGTTAATTGACTATTCATCAAAAAGTGAATCATTTTGTCTTTTTTTTCCCTCAAGCAAAAATGTTCCTGCTCATCCATTGACTATATGCTGTCTGTTTTTACTGTAGATTACTTACTGACGCTTGTAAGTTTAAACAATTATTCATTAATGCAAATAATTTGATAGTAGAGCCCCTTAAGTATTCAAACCTTAGTAAGAAAAAATCGTACAATACACTGTTTCCATTTATCACTCATGTTTTGAATAAACAGCTGCTTTCAGAACATTTAATGACTTTAATTTGAGCTAAATTTGTCCGACCATTAACGCTGCATGAGGGGGTGGGGGGGATTATTAGATCCTATTAAAAGATGTGAATGGATTATCTCTTTAATTGGACAATGATGATGGCAGTTTATATTTGCTACATTGCATTTGGAAAGAGAAAAATATCCTCTTTAAATTGGTTGAGAGGTTGTTGAAATAACCAATTAAAAAAAAAACAGTCAAGCTTTAGTCTTCAGACTTTCAGTGTGAATCAGATGTACTAACCTAAGATCACCATGTCACATTTTACTTGAGTTCATCCCTCATCTTCCCCAAAGTAAATGAAAATTAGAGTTCTAACGTCAGTTGTATGTTGTCCTTGAAACTTAATACTGAGGTTTATTGTATTGTATGTAAATTATTTTGGATTGTAGTCAGATTTCATTGCTCAAGTTTTTTGTTTTTTTTTAACCGTTGTTCATCTTTTATTCACAGTCATGCTCCAGCCCTTCGACTACGACCCCAACGAGAAAAGTAAACACAAATTCATGGTGCAGACAATTTTTGCCCCAGCAGTTGTTGCAGACATGGATTCATTGGTGAGTGATTTTTTTTTTTTTAATATATTGTCATAAAAACATGCACACAAACACATCGTACCACCCACTTTTCATCTCTCCTAGTAGGTATGTTGCTAATTAAAAACCATTAACCTGTGTTAATGCTAAAAATGTGAATTTGGTCATCTTCTTTTATAAAAATAATTTTCATCCTGCTCTTTACTCTGAGAAGAAGCCATTAAGGAAAAACATTAACTAAATTTAGATGAAGTCTCCGGTCGTCCACCAGAGAGCAGCAGAGGCCCAGTCAGTCCGCCTGGAGTCCTCTTCATGAGCTGGCTCGTCTTGAATGAGAGGTTAAAATCCAGGAAGTGTAGTGGAACAAAGGTCTGACTCCAGTCAAGTAAACTGGGAACGAACAATGTACAAATATATTGGATACATTTGTTCCACTGCAGCTGAACCTCAGTGTAATTCAGTGTATTGTGTTTCACTTAAAGCAGTTGTTTGTGGTTACAGGCAGCTCCGTCACTGAATATATACGATTACAAAACAAATGCTTCAAAGTTTGGAAGCTTGAAACTCGTCGTTCTAAAAATACAGACTAAAAATAAATAGAAGAAATTGCACATGATGGATGTTAGTAATTTTTTTTTTTTTTTTGCTGTACATGATTTTATGTAATGTCAAAAGATTCAAGGTTTGTATGAAATAGGTTGACGCGCGTGTGTGTGTGTGTGTGTGTGTGGATAGAGTCCAGCTGCTAGCAGTTTAGCTTGATGAATAACATGCCCATTTTTCATCTCCACCAGTGGAAAGATGCAAAACCCGATGATCTCATGGATTCCAAGCTGAGATGTGTCTTCGAGCTGCCTTCTGAAAACGATAAAGTGGTAAGGGGCGCTGCTGAACATTAAAAACAGCTTATTTCCACATAATTTTAATCATAACCTGACGTATCATTTTGTCGATAAAGGACTTTTTTTTTTTTTTTTCGCTGAAAATCTCCAGAACACCGTAGCTCTCCGTAAAAAGAAAAATAAACTGCTGTAATGTCAACTTTGCAGAAAATTAAATACCAACGGAAAAACTGGCCGAGGCACAAAAATATAACAAAGTAAAAAAAAAAAAACAACCTTAGCTGCCTCAGTTTTTTTTTATTGCCTTTGCTTACTTTATTCTGTGTTATATGATAGAAATTCATATGGGCACCAATACACTGTTACATTACACACAGCTGCTTTAGAAGTAAACATTGTTGTGACATGAACAAGCAATGCTGACATTTTTGACCATAATTAAACTTGGTCATACTGTATGACATGTAACTATTTCATTATGAGATGCATAACTTGTTTACATGCGTCTGCTTATCGCGGAGCACACGAACCACAGATGGTCTGTGCCTTTTTTTGCAACACTTTTTGACGTGAACAGTTAGTGCACCTGCTGTGAAACATTTCAAGGTGAGCAAAGAACTAGAAAGATGTAAAGAGTCAACACTTTCAAGGATGTGGTTGTGAAGTATCTTGTTGTTCCAACCACTTCTGACTATGGTAGCTAACAGTGTTAGTTTTGTTACAGTAGCAAAAACCAATTCAGAGTTTATATATGTAAGTTTGTTGAATGCATCTGTTACTCCAGCTCAGCAGGATGTCATGGTTCAGGTAAAAATTGACACAATGCCAGAGTTAGTCGACGTTGGCCACAGCTACAGTGTGATTTGTGAACTGCTGAGTTAGCACCGTATCTTCTGGGTTTTGGCATGTTCAGCATGCATGTAATGTTCAACGAGATAAGTATGTAACATTGTAGGAGTAAGGTGTAGCACAGGATGTGACACTATGGTACACGAATGAATGTTTGAGGGCAGCCTTTTAGGGAAGGAGATGGATAACAAACCTCAATTTGTCCAAATCTAATCAAAAACTGTATTCAAAGCTGCAAAGTGCTCGGCCGCCATAAATTCTGAAAAACAAATCATACTGGAATTACGTCGGGATATCTGATCAGACTAATCTTGTAAACATCTCTGATCATATCATTCTTGGTTTCATCACCAGTAACATTTTGTCACTTGCAGGTGTTAAGTTCTTCCAGAGGTTACACATCTCATCTTAGCTTGTAGTAAAACTTGTTTATATCTCTCAAAGAAATGAAGAGAAATGCCGTATTGACATTACAGTTAAAGTGGATTACAATTGTAATTGTAAATGGACGTGCTCCCCTGATTTATTGACACACCTGCTGCTCCTTAAAAACAGACAGTCAGTGGGGAACATGGCAGCACCACTTATGGCCTTATATGTTTATGAGTGGATATCTGATGTTGTAAGATTACTTATGAAGACATAAATTTTAATGATGAATTTAGCACAATATCTGGAAAGTCTAATCCAGCCACATATACCAAAGGTTTTAATAGGATGATTATAGTATATCTCATATGTCATAACACATCATTTAGTCCAAAAATCACCTGAGCCTCGATGGGCCTCGTTAAAAATGTTTGCCTTGGATTGTTGCACAGGGATTATAACGTCATATCTTGTGTATTGTCACACTTAAGCTACAGCTCAGTGATTGTATTTCCATATTGTAGGCCTCCATTTCCTCATGCCGTCATGTTGTCTGTCCCACAAAACAAATCCACATCAAACAAACTTTTGGAGAGGATGCATTTCCTCCCTGGTCTCTTTGATCTGACACTATGAGCCTCTGGGCTCTGAACAAGGCTTCCTTTTTCTGGCACTGCCTTGCGTCTAGAGGTTAACCTCCCTGCTGCCGCTGGCCCTGGGCATGCTGAGTTTCACTTCTCTCCCTCTCCTTGTCGGGCAGAATGACGTGGAGGCGACCAAAGCAGCCCCCGTGATGAACTCTGCAAAGGCCGACTCATCAGCAGCCACAGTGCCTGTCACTGCCACGATGGATGATTCAGAGATGAAGAAGATGATGGAGAAGTGCAAGAGGCTGCAATCTGAGATGGGCAAGCTGGTTGAGGAGAACCGGCAATTAAAGGTTAGACATGTTGATAAATGGTGTTTGTAAAAGATGGTTCTCCAAGTCTCTAGGAGATGATTACACCTGGTGTTAACACAAAATTTACCTGGATAGATGTCTGACCAGTTATACTCTATTAAATACACTGTCAGCAAATATGTTGGACTGACATGGACTGCTCTTTGAATTTCCCTTCATGATAAGAATATCTTCACTTATACTGTTAATAGAGTCAGTGGAGAAGCTTGTAAACATTAATGCTAGTTTGGTTACCCCGTTCGTCACATGACTTCTGTAGCTGTCTATCAAGAATCCTCTAAAGTGCAGTAATGTATGGAGACATTTTCCATTTGCATTCAGACTGATTCAGTCCCTGTGTGAAAAAACACAGCCCCCATTTATTTGGAGGCAGTGACAGCAGAAAGCTCTGGCAGAAAAGACGAGTCAGGCTCAAGTTTTGCTGCAGTGTGACCTGATGTCATCCAGCGAGGTGCTGTGCTGGACAGTCTACGTTGGCACATGCAAGCACACATTCCTGCAGGGATTACTTTGTAACGCGATCGGGGTATTTTTTGCTGTTAAACTCGCTGTCACTGCAATGAAATATAAAACAGTTGCAGCCGTGATAATTTACCAGAGTTGTGAAATCCTGACCGAGTTTTATAAACTCATCTGCAACATTTTGTAATAAGTCCAAACCTGCATGTATTTACCACTGAGGCAGGACCTCTGGGATCATATTCCATGCCTTGTTGGTACATGAAGCAGGTCTCATGCTAACACCAGGGGTAAAAGATGTCTTCATGTACCCCCTTTGACTTTACAGTTTCAGTTAATGGCAGCTAAATCAAATGAGTTCAGTTGTGTTGAGCTTTGATTTAAAGAACGTTGTATGAATCTGTTTTCCGCTCTGCTGAAATGACACGTCCCTCATTCATTTTCCCCTCTTACAGGATGACGGTGTTAGAATGAGAAAGGTACCCCGCCCAGACCACATGACATCAAACTCAACCAGCCTCCTTGGCCGAGAAGCCGGCACTCCCTCCCTGCCCTCCCTCCTTGTTGTCATAGCAGCCATCTTCATCGGTTTCTTCCTAGGGAAGTTCATCTTGTAGACTGGGAGATGCATGCCAGCCGTATCCCCCGCCCCGGCTCCGGAATCAAAAAGGCCTGGAAAAACCGAGAAGTCTTTCTGTTGACTTTGCCATATCATTGGTAGTGTGGCCTACAGTGAACACATCTGTACAGCATCATTCGAAGGCGTCGCCTTTTTACAATCTCACACGGTTAGTACACAGAGAGTTGAGAAAGAAAGGCGACAAAAAAAGCGATTGCTCCCTTTTTTTTGGTTTTCTGTTTTTGATGGCTGGATCTTACAGGTTATGTGGCGGGACAATGAAAGTTGTATTCTATCAGTCAA